>JAIFZK010000209.1:1270000-1285000 GCA_027481765.1 Tenualosa thibaudeaui | reverse complement strand
ATGCCACAAGTTCATATGGCATCAATTTTGTTTTAATAAAATGTCTTTATTTGTGATTTCACGGGGAAGCACTACTACATCCTGAAATCAGTGCTCCCTCTTCAAGCGTGACCACAAATCTCTGTGCAGGTTGGCAGGAAAAAGGCAGCAGGGGAAGGACTGATCAGATAAAACATAAAACATGTTTTTCACATATTTAAAGACTGATCAGATAAAACATAAAACATGGTTTTCACATATTTAAATACTGATAAAAAAAAACATAAAAAATGTTTTACACATATTTAAAGACTGATCAGATAAAACATAAAACATGTTTTCACATATTTAAAGACTGATCAGATAAAACATAAAACATGTTTTCACATATTTAAGGACTGATCAGATAAAACATAAAACATGTTTTTCACATATTTAAGGACTGATCAGATAAAACATAAAACATGTTTTTCACATATTTAAAGACTGATCAGATAAAACATAAAACATGTTTTTCACATATTTAAAGACTGATCAGATAAAACATAAAACATGTTTTTCACATATTTAAGGACTGATCAGATAAAACATAAAACATGTTTTTCACATATTTATGGACTGATCAGATAAAACATAAAACATGTTTTTCACATATTTATGGACTGATCAGATAAAACATAAAACATGTTTTTCACATATTTAAAGACTGATCAGATAAAACATAAAACATGTTTTTCACATATTTATGGACTGATCAGATAAAACATAAAACATGTTTTTCACATAATTAACGACTGATCGGGTAAAACATAAAACACGTTTTTCACCTAATTAAGCTTGAATCTGCTTGCAGCAAACTGTAGGGAGTTAGTCATTGTTATGTTCTCTATTCAATCATTAAACTTATATATCGTTAGGTTATAAACATTAGAAACTGTATTGCTTGCAATGACAAGTACACAGTCTTGTACCTTTGCATTTTTCGTCTTTTCGTTAGCTTTTTCACTCGGACTAAAAGTTTATATGGTACCCCGTTGCTAGTTAGACTAAGTTGAGTCTAAGACACTTTAGAATTGGTCTTTACGAAAACGTCTATGGAGAAATTAATGGAAGGCCACTTCCTTTGAACCGACTTCTGGGTTTGAGGTATGAGGAGGACCAGTGATTAAGGAGCACGTCAGAGAGGGGAGGGAGGGGTGGAGGAGAGAGAGAGGGAGCAGGAACAAAAAAGGGAGGAGAGAGGTGTGGAGGAGAGAAAGAGGGAGCAGGAACAAAAAAGAGAGGAGAGAGGTGTGGAGGAGAGAAAGAGGGAGCAGGAACAAAAAAGAGAGGAGAGACTGAATGACACACTGCCTCTTTCATCCACTGATACATAAACACACATACACACACACACACATTTGTCGTAAGAACAACAGCCCTTTTGATCAAACTGTTGTGCAATTAAACACACACACAAACACAGCCACAGCCACACAACCAAACAAACACACAAACATATAGCCCACACACAAAAACACACACATACATACAGTCTGTTACATGGAATACATACAAATTGCCTTCCATTTATCTCTTCAATTTTCTCTCTTACACACACATACACACAGATACACAGACACACACACACACACACACACAGACAAATTGCCTTCCATTTATCTCTTCAATTTTCTCTCTTACACACACATACACACAGATACACAGACACACACACACACACACACAAACAGGCACACTCACACAAACACACACACAAACTGCCACAGTGTCAACAGACTGCACAGCAAACCAATCAATCAGTGAAGGAACAGAGTCACAAACACTAAAGCAAAAGACAAACATGATCAATCATATTGCACACACACACACACACACTTCACACAACGTGTCTAAAGAGTCTCTTCAGTAGGCGACAGGTGAGTGTGTTTGACACTTCACATGATCTCTCATAAATCCCCTCTGAGATTTGCCATCTTAGGGCCCAGACATGAAAGCAGAGCAGTGACCATGAGGCGAGAGAGAGAAGGAGAGAGAGAGAGAGAAAGAGAGAGAGAGAGAGAGAGAGAGGGAGGGAGAAGGAGAACAGACAAAAGCAATGGAAAGAGAAAGAAACTGTCAGAGAGAATTGATGAAAGAGAGGGTGAGTCAGAGCAAGTGAGTGCGTCTGATGTCAGTTACCAGTACGGAAGAAGCAAGGGAAAAAATATATGCAGATATATGTAATGGCCTCCAACTTGTGTGTGTTTGTGTGTGTGTGTGTGTAGTCCCAGTGAACTCCAGTCACTGAGAAAACAGTCTTCGCCACTGCTACAGCAGAATCATTAAAGCTGCTGCAGCATTCTCATCAACATACACACACACACACACACACACACACACACACACAGAGAGTTGGGAGATGAAGTTATGCTACTAAGCACAATGAGTCTCATGACTGACTGTTCCCTGACAAAACAATTGTCAACAGTATAATGGGTATATCAGCAATGCTTTGTTTGAACACTGTCTCATAATGGGTATATCAGCAATGCTTTGTTTGAACACTGTCTCATAATGGGTATATCAGCAATGCTTTGTTTGAACACTGTCTCATAATGGGTATATCAGCAATGCTTTGTTTGAACACTGTCTCATAATGGGTATATCAGCAATGCTTTGTTTGAACACTGTCTCATAATGGGTATTTCAGCAATGCTTTGTTTGAACACTGTCTCATAATGGGTATTTCAGCAATGCTTTGTTTGAACACTGTCTCATAATGGGTATTTCAGCAATGCTTTGTTTGAACACTGTCTCATAATGGGTATTTCAGCAATGCTTTGTTTGAACACTGTCTCATAATGGGTATTTCAGCAATGCTTTGTTTGAACACTGTCTCATAATGGGTATTTCAGCAATGCTTTGTTTGAACACTGTCTCATAATGGGTATTTCAGCAATGCTTTGTTTGAACACTGTCTCATAATGGGTATTTCAGCAATGCTTTGTTTGAACACTGTCTCATAATGGGTATTTCAGCAATGCTTTGTTTGAACACTGTCTCATAATGGGTATTTCAGCAATGCTTTGTTTGAACACTGTCTCATAATGGGTATATCAGCAATGCTTTGTTTGAACACTGTCTCATAATGGGTATTTCAGCAATGCTTTGTTTGAACACTGTCTCATAATGGGTATATCAGCAATGCTTTGTTTGAACACTGTCTCATAATGGGTATTTCAGCAATGCTTTGTTTGAACACTGTCTCATAATGGGTATTTCAGCAATGCTTTGTTTGAACACTGTCTCATAATGGGTATATCAGCAATGCTTTGTTTGAACACTGTCTCATAATGGGTATTTCAGCAATGCTTTGTTTGAACACTGTCTCATAATGGGTATTTCAGCAATGCTTTGTTTGAACACTGTCTCATAATGGGTATTTCAGCAATGCTTTGTTTGAACACTGTCTCATAATGGGTATATCAGCAATGCTTTGTTTGAACACTGTCTCATAATGGGTATTTCAGCAATGCTTTGTTTGAACACTGTCTCATAATGGGTATATCAGCAATGCTTTGTTTGAACACTGTCTCATAATGGGTATTTCAGCAATGCTTTGTTTGAACACTGTCTCATAATGGGTATTTCAGCAATGCTTTGTTTGAACACTGTCTCATAATGGGTATATCAGCAATGCTTTGTTTGAACACTGTCTCATAATGGGTATTTCAGCAATGCTTTGTTTGAACACTGTCTCATAATGGGTATTTCAGCAATGCTTTGTTTGAACACTGTCTCATAATGGGTATATCAGCAATGCTTTGTTTGAACACTGTCTCATAATGGGTATATCAGCAATGCTTTGTTTGAACACTGTCTCATAATGGGTATTTCAGCAATGCTTTGTTTGAACACTGTCTCATAATGGGTATTTCAGCAATGCTTTGTTTGAACACTGTCTCATAATGGGTATTTCAGCAATGCTTTGTTTGAACACTGTCTCATAATGGGTATATCAGCAATGCTTTGTTTGAACACTGTCTCATAATGGGTATATCAGCAATGCTTTGTTTGAACACTGTCTCATAATGGGTATTTCAGCAATGCTTTGTTTGAACACTGTCTCATAATGGGTATATCAGCAATGCTTTGTTTGAACACTGTCTCATAATGGGTATTTCAGCAATGCTTTGTTTGAACACTGTCTCATAATGGGTATTTCAGCAATGCTTTGTTTGAACACTGTCTCATAATGGGTATATCAGCAATGCTTTGTTTGAACACTGTCTCATAATGGGTATTTCAGCAATGCTTTGTTTGAACACTGTCTCATAATGGGTATTTCAGCAATGCTTTGTTTGAACACTGTCTCATAATGGGTATATCAGCAATGCTTTGTTTGAACACTGTCTCATAATGGGTATATCAGCAATGCTTTGTTTGAACACTGTCTCATAATGGGTATATCAGCAATGCTTTGTTTGAACACTGTCTCATAATGGGTATATCAGCAATGCTTTGTTTGAACACTGTCTCATTTGCTGTTTGACTTCAAAAGCTCCATTCTACAGTAATTCAATCCTGTAGTCACCTCCATGAGTCTGGGAGTGTCAGTGTGCAGCTCACATGGGGTACCTGTGGGCTTATAACATTGAGCGCTTACAGTAAAGGCCTCATATGCAAGTCTAGGGTTTTGTACTGAACCTACAGAGCTCCTACCTACAGTCGGCAATTAGTTTTGTAACTTACACCAACATCCTAAATTTTCGCCAATACACAGGGATTTGTTTCAAACTAAAGGAACCAGCTATGATCATTTTGGAAATTATGTCAACTGACGAGGCTCATACGTGAGTTTGGTTCTGTTTGGCTGTTTGGTGGGTGTCCATTTTGCAAGCACTGTAAATTAGCCAAGAGAGCCTTCATATGTAGTTATAAATACCATAAATAGAGCTAAATGGAGTTTGGTTATGGTTGGTTTTACAATAAGGAAAGGTGTGACATTTTAAACCTCCAAGGAGTCTGGAGCTACACTGAAGCTATTTGGATTTTTGAACATCCAAGCGAACTTCAACTGTAGTTCCAAGGTCAAATGGATATTTCACCCTCAGTATAAGTTTGTGGGTATAAAAGCGTAAAAGCATTCTGGTTGCACAAGCAGCCTAGCGCCCCCACCTGGTCCTCCTTTGACACTGCCCTGGGGTCCGGTCATGGAGAAGACGGACAGGCAGTCGTCGTCCTGGGAGCAGCCGGCCTGGATGGCGCGCACGTAGCTGTGGCTCCTCGTGCGAAACACACCTGGCAGATCCAGAGCCTCCACCGCCTGGGACTCCATCTCTCCCAACATGGTCTCACACACCGCCTCAAACTGACGGTTCAGAGTGTCACCAAGCTGTAACGCACACACACACATACAGTACATACATTTGTGCTCATCAGATCACAGATGCACCGATCACACACATACCCTTTCCCCCTGTGCACAACACACAAGTTTGTGATCATAAGGAGATCACACACACACACCTTCCACATAGATAGACAGACACATATAAGCAGATCTACATAAATCAAAACCTTACACATAAAAAGACACACACTCACCTGTGAGCTGGTTAGAGAGCGTGTGTAGCTCATGCGAGCAGTGTGTCCTTTGGGTGTAGTGCGACTGTTTGGGTACGCATCTGTGCACTGCCTACATGAATACCTGAAAACACACACACACACACACACACACAAAAAGACATTGGTGTTGACTATAAGGTGGACATTGACAATATGATGATAACTATAGTGATGATGATGGTGGTGGTGGTGATAAGTTGTGATGATGTCATGAGTGAGGCCGACTGCATTGATTGTTGATAACAGTGACTGTAATAATGGTCAGGAAGATGAAAAGGGTGATGATGATGATGATGATGGTGAAGGTGATACAGGAAGGCACTGACTTGCTGGCGGCGGAGCGCTGATCCATGCTGACGGAGCGTCTGAAGGCCTCTCTCTGTGCAATGAGCGCGCTCTTGGGGGACGTCTTGGGGCTGCCGTCCGAGTCGCCACTGTCGTCATCGCCCATGGCCTTGATGTAGCTGCCACTACGCATGCGCCTGCAGGGGATCTCACCACCACCGTCTGTGGGGTTTCCGCTGAGGTACCCACCCCCCCACTCATCTAACGGCACCTGAAACACACACACACACACACGCACATGAATACATGTGCACATACACTCATACACACACCCACACACACACAAGGATGAATACATGTGCACATACACTCATACACACACCCACACACACACACACGGATGAATACATCTGCACATACACTCACACACATACAACAGATGTGCAAACGTACATACTTAGAAATATTGCATGCACAAGGACACATATGATTGCATACAAAAATGCACACACACACAGACACACACACACATATAATGACTGTGATAAAAGTAGCATAAGTTGAATCTAAGATCACATACACACATTCAAACCCACACCCACACAAACTACATTATAAAAAACAGATTGGGCATCTGTCTAAAATTTCAGTCGTATCAGCATACGCTTACAAGTTACATATGCTTCCATACGCTTACACATCTAGTTACATATGCTTCCATACGCTTAAACATCTAGTTACATATGCTTCCATACGCTTACACATCTAGTTACATATGCTTCCATACGCTTACACATCTAGTTACATATGCTCCCATACGCTTACACATCTAGTTACATATGCTTCCATACGCTTACACATCTAGTTACATATGCTTCCATACGCTTACACATCTAGTTACATATGCTTCCATACGCTTACACATCTAGTTACATATGCTTACACATCTAGTTACATATGCTTCCATACGCTTATACATCTAGTTACATATGCTTCCATACGCTTACACATCTAGTTACATATGCTTCCATACACTTATACATGTAGTTACATATGCTTCCATATGCTTATATATCTAGTTACATATGCTTCCATACGCTTACACATCTAGTTACATATGCTTCCATATGCTTACACATCTAGTTACATATGCTTCCATACGCTTACACATCTAGTTACATATGCTTCCATACGCTTATGCATCTAGTTACATATGCTTCCATACGCTTACACATCTAGTTACATTTGCTCCCATACGCTTACACATCTAGTTACATATGCTTCCATACACTTACACATCTAGTTACATATGCTCCCATACGCTTATACATGTAGTTACATATGCTTCCATACACTTACACATCTAGTTACATATGCTTACACATCTAGTTACATATGCTTCCATACGCTTATACATCTAGTTACATATGCTTCCATACACTTACACATCTAGTTACATATGCTCCCATACGCTTACACATCTAGTTACATATGCTTCCATATGCTTATACATCTAGTTACATATGCTTCCATACACTTACACATCTAGTTACATATGCTTCCATATGCTTATACATCTAGTTACATATGCTTACACATGTAGTTACATATGCTCCCATACACTTACACATCTAGTTACATATGCTTCCATACGCTTACACATCTAGTTACATATGCTCCCATACGCTTACACATCTAGTTACATATGCTCCCATACGCTTACACATCTAGTTACATATGCTTCCATACGCTTATACATCTAGTTACATATGCTTCCATACGCTTATACATCTAGTTACATATGCTTCCATACACTTACACATCTAGTTACATATGCTTCCATACGCTTACACATCTAGTTACATATGCTTCCATACGCTTACACATCTAGTTACATATGCTTCCATACGCTTACACATCTAGTTACATATGCTTCCATACGCTTACACATCTAGTTACATATGCTTCCATATGCTTATACATCTAGTTACATATGCTTCCATACGCTTACACATCTAGTTACATATGCTCCCATACACTTACACATCTAGTGACATATGCTCCCATACACTTACACATCTAGTTACATATGCTTCCATACGCTTACACATCTAGTTACATATGCTCCCATACACTTACACATCTAGTGATATATGCTCCCATACACTTACACATCTAGTGATATATGCTCCCATACACTTACACATCTAGTTACATATGCTTCCATATTCTTACACATCTAGTTACATATGCTCCCATACGCTTACACATCTAGTTACATATGCTCCCATACGCTTACACATCTAGTTACATATGCTTCCATATGCTTATACATCTAGTTACATATGCTTATACATCTAGTTACATATGCTTCCATACGCTTACACATCTAGTTACATATGCTCCCATACACTTACACATCTAGTTACATATGCTCCCATACACTTACACATCTAGTTACATATGCTTCCATACGCTTACACATCTAGTTACATATGCTTCCATACGCTTACACATCTAGTTACATATGCTTCCATATGCTTATACATCTAGTTACATATGCTTCCATATGCTTATACATCTAGTTACATATGCTTCCATACGCTTACACATCTAGTTACATATGCTCCCATACACTTACACATCTAGTTACATATGCTTCCATACGCTTACACATCTAGTTACATATGCTTCCATATGCTTATACATCTAGTTACATATGCTTCCATACGCTTACACATCTAGTTACATATGCTTCCATACGCTTACACATCTAGTTACATATGCTTCCATACGCTTACACATCTAGTTACATATGCTCCCATACGCTTACACATCTAGTTACATATGCTTCCATACACTTATACATCTAGTTACATATGCTTCCATACGCTTACACATCTAGTTACATATGCTCCCATACGCTTACACATCTAGTTACATATGCTTCCATATGCTTATACATCTAGTTACATATTCTTCCATACACTTACACATCTAGTTACATATGCTTCCATACGCTTACACATCTAGTTACATATGCTCCCATACACTTATACATCTAGTTACATACACTTACACATCTAGTTACATATGCTCCCATACACTTACACATCTAGTTACATATGCTCCCATACGCTTACACATCTAGTTACATATGCTCCCATACACTTACACATCTAGTTACATATGCTCCCATACACTTACACATCTAGTTACATATGCTTCCATACGCTTACACATCTAGTTACATATGCTTCCATATGCTTATACATCTAGTTACATATGCTTCCATACGCTTACACATCTAGTTACATATGCTTCCATACGCTTACACATCTAGTTACATATGCTTCCATACACTTATACATCTAGTTACATATGCTTCCATACGCTTATACATGTAGTATGCTATGAAACCAGTTATGCATAGCAGCTTCAAGTTTGGCTACCGGCTCTGTAACTTCCATGAGCATTTACAGTAGAGCCTAAGAGCTGTTACTGGAGCTGCTCTAACCCAGCAGCAATAATGTGGTGATCAATCTGAGCTGCCTGAACCAACACATTTCACTTCGTCCGAATGAGCTCAGCAGCCCAAACACAACACACTGTCTGCATCTGCACAAATTCATTTGGCTCAGCGCAGTGGGAAGAGTGGGAGTCTGGCAAGAGTGTGTGTGTGTGTGTGCGCACACATGAGGCTGGCATGAAGCCATGTAATGTGGCTGTATATTAATGTTTCTCTCTCCACAGACAATATCATCCGGGCAGCAGACAGGGGGCACACACACACACACACACACACACACTGACAACACACTAGTATGCACACACATACGCATACACACAACACACTAGTATGCACACACAAACACACACACACACACACAACACACTAGTATGCAGACACACACACACACACACACATGCGAAGAATGGATCCAGGGTGCAATTGCACTCTAAACACTTGGCAACAAACTTGGGTCAAATAGATACTCCAGAAATCGAAGACCTGCCCACATTGTCTGGTTTTCTCACACACTGCAAACACACACACACACACCAAACACACACACACACACACACACACACACACACACACACACACACACACACACACGAACGACTCCAAGCAGCAGGGGAGTATTTTGACTGGCAGACTAATTATCTAATTATATACTTTCTAGTATTAAGGCAGTGTCAGGAGGGGCTCAGGAAGAGAGAGAAAGAGAGGTGGGGGGGAGAGATAGAAAGAGAGAGTGGGGGGGGGGGTAAAGAGAGAGGTGGGGGAGATAGAAAGATGGGGGAGAGAAAGAGAGAGACAAAGAGAGATCCAGTGGTGGGAGAGGAGAGGAACTGCTGATGTATTGCATCTTCATAAAACTATTTCCTCCACCACTTTAGAGACTGAAGTATGACTCTGACGCATGTCTCTCAGACAGAGCGGTGTGGGACAGAGAGAGACAGAGAGAGAAAGCGAACGAAAGAGAGATAGATAGAGTAAAGTATTTTGAGAATACAGTATGACTCTGACTCATGTGTCTGCATGTGTGCTTGTTTCTGATTATCAGTTTTGTGTTTCAGTTTTTGTGCAAGTGTGTGTGTGTGTGTGTGTGTGTTTCTGTATGTATGTGTGTGAGTGTTGTGTTTAATAGCGGAGCTGGGAGACATCTGAGCGACATCTCTCCACTTCTGTTTCCCCCATCTGAGAGAGGCTGACAGGTGTCACAACAAACCTGCCACGCAAAACCGTTTCCCTGGTGACAGCCATGGAGTCGCCTGCCATAAATCCTACATCAATATGAGAGCGAGCAAGAGAGAGAGTCTTTGGCGCTGCGGTGAATCTCCATACGCCTGATGAAGCGCATCACTGGACAGGGGGCAGTTAGAGAGGAGTCTGAGCAACTCTCCATCAGTTGGATGGTAATTTACTCTGTCAGGATAAATGAGTCTAGAATAGCGTAGCACTAAGAAGAGGTAGCACTAAGGCCATAGCTGTCTTAGGTATCATTATAGTGTCACACCTACCTTTGGTAGAGCTAACATCATAGCTGTCTTAGGTATCATTATAGTGTCACACCTACCTTTGGTAGAGCTAACATCATAGCTGTCTTAGGTATCATTATAGTGTCACACCTACCTTTGGTAGAGCTAACATCATAGCTGTCTTAGGTATCATTATAGTGTCACACCTACCTTTGGTAGAGCTAACATCATAGCTGTCTTAGGTATCATTATAGTGTCACACCTACCTTTGGTAGAGCTAACATCATAGCTGTCTTAGGTATCATTATAGTCTCACACCTACCTTTGGTAGAGCTAACATCATAGCTGCCTTCAATGCTTGCATTGCAGGGGCCTTTGGTAGCAGCTAAATGCTGCAAACAGAGACAGCTTATAGGAGGAGACACGTCACTTTTGGGGGCAGCCATGGCCTAGGGCCTTGGCCTGGATACTGAAGGGTTCATGGTTTGATCCCCGACCAGTAGACCTTGGCTGACGTGCCCTTGAGAAAGGCACCACTGCTCCCCGGGCGCCTCTGGGTTAGTTTGTGCTTCACCTAGTGTATGCTGTGTGTGTTTCACTAATTCACGATGGGATAAATGCAACGACCAAATTTCCCTCACTGGATCAAAAGAGTATCGATTGTTATTTAGTACTTAAGAAGTCCTCCCATAGAAATGCATTGCAGTCATTTGTAACGTAATGATGGTGGAGTTGAGAAACTGGAAGTCCTGCCCTTCAGTGAAAGTAACCAATCGCATTGTTGAACATGGTATGATTGATGGTTACCCTTTTGTTTACTATCTCTGTCACCATGGTGATAGCCATGCCGCAAATTTTGGCACAGAGGTATTGAGCAAATTGCTGTTTTAAATAATGTCTTTTTTAGCTTTATTTGAGTGATCTATGGGTAGATTTTGACAATGTTCATTCTACAGTGTTCAATTCAGATTTAGACAAGAATTCACACAATACACCTTTTAAAATAGTATGACCTGCAGATCTGGAGTTTTGGATATCTCCCCATTAATTTTGATTGGGCCTGTTCTTCTTAATCCCAAATAGCTGTCTGAAGGAGTTTCAAGATGGCGGCCTTAAAAGGACTTTGCTTTAAATTCAACCTTTTTCTCTCAGTCTCTTTATCTCTGTTTCTTTTCATCTGTCTTTCTCTCTCTTCTTTTTACCCCCTTCTTCTCTATTTCTTCTTATTGTGCTCTCTCTAGCTCGAGCTCTGGCGCACAAATACCCCAGTTTCTAGCCAGATTAATAGAGACGGCCCACAAGCAATTACTGCCACTGGCACTTACTGACCCATTACACACACACACACACACACACACACACACACACACACACACAAACACTCACACACACACAAACAGGGAGAGTATCTTTGAGGCAGAGCTGAAGAATTGCTGATGTATCAGGATTAGTGATAAATAACATTGCTGTGTAGGACAGAAAGGCACTTTAACACACACATACACAAACACACACACACACTAACATCTGCAGTAACACACACAAACACATGTGGGCTAATTGATACAACTGGAAAAGAACATATACTCCTGAGGGCTACCTAGTGTTTCCGTGGCAACAGAAGCAATTGACCATCTGGGACTGGTGAGTGTGTGGCTGGTGTCAGAGTTTGGGGAATGGAGGTGGTGGTGTGTGTGTGTGGAGGGGTGTTAAGTGTTTCTGTCCATTAGTTTATCATCATTTCAGCTGAAGGTCCCTGCACTACACAAGAACAAAATGAACCACACACACAAACACACTAGAGTTTTAGTGCAGAGTGTCTTTGTCAAGTATGTCAAGTGTGTGTGTGTGCATGCACACACACAGTGATTCTCCCTTCAGTCATTCAGTCATGTAAGTAAGTGCCTGGAGTACTATCAGTATCCTAGAGCAGGACAGAGATGGTAAAATGGTAAATACACACATATTATAGACACACACATAGAATAGAGAGACTGGATACAGCAATCAGTGGAGACAGATGGATGGATAGATAGACAGATAGACGGACGGAGAGATAGATAGATAGATAGATAGATAGATAGATAGATAGATAGATAGATAGATAGATAGATAGACGGACAGACGGACGTTAGATGGATAGATAGATAGATAGATAGATAGCGACAGACACAGACAGACAGATAGACAGACTGGCAGACAGATAGATAAAGACAGAGATAGACAGACATATAGACAGACTGGCAGACAGATAGATAAAGACAGAGATAGACAGACATATAGACAGACTGGCAGACAGATAGATAAAGACAGAGATAGACAGACATATAGACAGACTGGCAGACAGATAGATAAAGACAGAGATAGACAGACATATAGACAGAGAGAGAGAGTGGGGGGAGTGAGGGGAGGGTGAAGAGAGAGAAGGAGAGAGAGGGTGAATGGAGGGAGTGAATAGGAGAGGTACTGTTGGTGAGAGATAGAGGGAGTCAATGGGAGAGAGAGAGACAGAGAGTGAGTGGGAGAGAGAGAGAGAGAGAGAAAAAGGGAGTATGTGAGTGGGAGAGAAAGAGACAGAATGCTTGGAAGAGAGCGTGAGAGACAGCGGTGGGGTGAGCGGGAGAGAGAGAGAGGGAGTGAGTGAGGGAGTGAGGTACTGTGGATGGGGGATGGAGTTGTACTGCAGTAACTCTACCCTGGCTCCAAGAGTCTTCAGTCACATGACCCAGTCGCCATGGTTACAGCGGTCCATTCCCTGAGTTATCGACTTTAACCTTGTTTAAAGAGCATTTCCCCAAATGCCTTCATTTAAGGCAAAAGGAGAACGGCTCCATTTAGCCTTATGAGCACCACACTGACCCCTCCCCCTTTATATGTGTGAGTGTGTGTTGTTGACAGATGCTGTATTGTTGGCTTGTGTGTGTGTTTGTGTGTGTGTAAGAGAGAGAGAGAGAATGTAACTGTTTAAAAACAGAGGATAAGCTTGTTGTCTTCCTAACAAACCAATGATGACAGAAATAATCAGAGGCTGTTGTTCGAGAGGATCTATGAAATAGCTTAGTGCCGACACACACACACACACACACCGATACACATCCGACTGCAGATTAATTGTTTTTGTCAGTGAGACTGAAATCTGCAAGTCAATGAGCAGCGTTCTAGGATAAGCCGAGAGTGTGAGGATGAGTGTGAAAAAAAGGAAAAAGTGTGTGTGATGTGTGTGTGTGTTTGTGTGTGTGTGTGTGTTTGTGACTCTTTCTGTATATTCATGTCTCAGCAGGATCCTGCTCTGAACTTGAGGATATGCTGGATGGACTTGAAAAACAAGCAAACACACACACAAAAAACACTGCATGCTTCTGTGCACACACTCATAGACACACACACCCACACCACCACACACACACACCATCATATGCTTCTGTGCACACGTGCACACACACACACACACCTGGAGATGGTGCAGTGATCTCTCCTTGCCCTTGGGTTCCAGGGGCACAAGTGCCTTATCGAATCCTCCTCCCCCTCCTCCTCCTGCTCCTGCTCCTCCTGCTCCGGCTCTGGGGTACACCTCCCTGGCCTGACTGACCGTCATGGCTGACCAGGTGCTCCTCTTCAGTGAGTGGTGCGTCGGCCCAGCTCCGTGGCCATGCCCCCCTCCGTCGCCAGACATCCCCATGGTGCTGCAGGCCAGACACTCCCCCGGCGGCCCTCCTGGCCCCCCCTTGGGCCTCTTCACGGTCAGGTCGTGCAGGGTGGCGTCCAGACTCTCGTGGTACGCTCCGCCGTCACGTCCGCTGATTCGCCCGCCAGGCAGGAAGCTGCTGTCGCTGTCAAGGTTGTCGTCGGAGCTCCACCAGCCGGCCGTGCGGCTCCGGTGTCGGCTGCCGTGGCGATGCGACGACTCGTGCCGGTAGTCGCCACTCTTGCTGCGTTCGCGGCTCTTGCTCCGACGGGCGGAGCGGGACTGGTGGTGACCTCCTCCTCCCCCACCTCCGACCTCCTCCCCCATGCTGCGATGCCCGCCGCTGCCCCCTCGCTCACGGTACTCTCCCGCAGCGCCCGAGCGTGGGCCGGCCCCGTTGTACTCCCGTTTGGACGGGGCCTCCAGCGAGTGCGACTTGGCAAAGAGCCGCTGGA
>JAIFZK010000209.1:1262500-1265000 GCA_027481765.1 Tenualosa thibaudeaui | reverse complement strand
TGTGTGAAAGATTACTAAACAAAACAAAGACACAAAACACAGCCAAAGAAAGATGGAGTCACAGGAGTCACAATCCTGTGACTCATGTGTCTCCTACAGAGAGCCAGTGTCTCTGTGTTCCCTCGCTCTCAGCTGTTACATGGCCTTTACGTGAGTGTGTGAGTGTGTGAGTGTGTGTGTATGTCTGTAATGGGTATACACATAGGCTGATAACTTATCTTGGTTTATTGTCTAATCTTGCAAGATTAAAATAAAACTAAAGAGCTAAAGACCGTTTTACTTGCTGGTTTTGCCAACTGGGTAATATCAGTTTCAATCATGACAACTGGGTAATATCAGTTTCAATCATGACAAGTTCAAAAAACAAATGAAATCCAAAATGTCCTGCAAGCAAACAACTGAAATAAGCATACAGCACAATCCTTCACTTAGATTAGAATTATAGGAATTATTTTCAGCACCGATGCGGAACAAATTGCTGAATAATTTTGGCATGCTTCAGCATACCATTGCAAAGTGTCTTCTGCTAGCACGCAGCCAATCAGAAAACAGTATTTAATTTCTCCAGGTAATGAAGTGTGTTCTGATGCCACGCAAATAAAGTCAATCTCTCCAGAGAGTTCCACGCAACAGTGACTCCACGAGAGCTCCACGCAACAGTGACTCTTTAGGACTCAAAAAGAAACTTCACACCAAAAGATGATTGCACCGTCAGCACCACACACACACACACACACACACACACACCAAAAGATTTCACACCAAAAGATGATTGCACCTCCAGTTCTACAGCACATTAAGTAACAAGGCACTTGTGACACCTTTGTACCACATGTGGTCTTTCTTACAGCAATGCAGCTTGGTGAGGCTGGGAAAGAGAGAGAGAGGAAAAGAGAGAGAGAGGGAAAGAGAGAGAGAGAGAGACAGACAGAGAGAGAGAGAGAGAGAGGCTGGAAAAGAGACAGCCAAGGGAAAGAGAGAGAGAGGGAAAGAGAGAGAGAGAGGGGGAAAGAGAGAGAGAGAGGCTGGAAAAGAGACAACCAAGGGAAAGAGAGAGAGAGGGAAAGAGAGAGAGAGAGAGAGGGAAAGAGAGAGAGAGAGGCTGGAAAAGAGACAGCCAAGGTAAGGGCAGGGCTGCAACACTGCAGTGTGTGAGTGTAGTATATGTACTGCAGTATGTGAGTGTAGTATATGTACTGCAGTGCTATGAGTGTAGTATATGTACTGCAGTATGTGAGTGTAGTATATGTACTGCAGTATGTGAGTGTAGTATATGTACTGCAGTATGTGAGTGTAGTATATGTACTGCAGTGTGTGAGTGTAGTATATGTACTGCAGTATGTGAGTGTAGTATATGTACTGCAGTATGTGAGTGTAGTATATGTACTGCAGTGTGTGAGTGTAGTATATGTACTGCAGTATGTGAGTGTAGTATATGTACTGCAGTATGTGAGTGTAGTATATGTACTGCAGTATGTGAGTGTAGTATATGTACTGCAGTATGTGAGTGTAGTATATGTACTGCAGTATGTGAGTGTAGTATATGTACTGCAGTATGTGAGTGTAGTATATGTACTGCAGTATGTGAGTGTAGTATATGTACTGCAGTGTGTGAGTGTAGTATATGTACTGCAGTATGTGAGTGTAGTATATGTACTGCATAGTAAGCTCTGTACCACAGTATGTGGTTGTGTAGAAAGGTGCAATATAAAATATTCTGCATAATAGAAGAAGAGCAAACAGCGTGTGTGTGTGTGTGTGTGTGTGTGTGTGTGTGAGCTCGCTTCTCCTTTGGAGTGCTCTGGAACAATTGTGTGTGAGTGTGTATTTTTCTCTCTGAGGTGCATACTTCATGAAGAATGTAAAGAAACGAGTGTGTGTTTTATATGTGGGCTATATGTTAATCTACACCTGTTTTGATAGATTTATGTAGATATGTGCGGGTGTATGTGCGTATTATGTCTAATTGTGTGTGTGTGTGTGTGTGTGTGTGTGTGTGTGTGTGTGCAGGTTTGTTTCATTTCTTACTCACTTTCATCTTTATGCGCCCTATAGTACTTGGGAGTTTGGATTGAATATTCATGCTTACACACACAGACACACACACACACACACACACACACACACACACACACAGACACACACACACACACACACACACACACACACACACACACACACACACTACATACAGACACACACACACACACACACACACACACACACACACACACACTACATACAGACACATCATTGAATGTGTTGAGTGATTCAATTAGCAGCACAACACCTGGACATTCTGTGGTTTCTGGGGCAGAAGAGCTTTTTTGTGTGTGTGTGTATGTTAGTGTGTGTGTGTGTGTGTGTGTGTGTGTGTGTGTGTGTGTGTGTGTGTGTGTGTGTGTGTGTGTGTGTGTGTGTGTGTGTGTGTGTGTGTGTATGCGAATCCATGTGGATGTGTGAACAGGGAGATTTTGCTCAGAGCAGAAGAGTTCAAACT
>JAIFZK010000209.1:1237500-1242500 GCA_027481765.1 Tenualosa thibaudeaui | reverse complement strand
TTCAGCGATTATAAGGGTTTGAGAGGATACTTTAGTGATATCTGTTTACACACATGCGTGCGCACACACACACACACACACAAAACATTTCACAGAAAGTGTACTGCAAAAAAAGTGTGAGATGTGTTTGTGTACAAAAAAAAAAGTGTGAGTGTGTGTGTGTGTGTGTGTGTGTGTGTGTGTGTGCATGTGTTGTGTTAGCTGTGTGAGTGAGTGTGTGTGTGTGTGTGTGTGTTTGTGTAGCTGTGTGTGTGTGTGTGTGTGTGTGTGTGTGTGTGTGTGTGTGTCTGTGTGTGTGTGTGTGTGTGTGTGTGTGTGTGTGTGTGTGTGTGTGTGTGTGTGTATGCGGTGTGTGAGTGTGTGTGTGTGTGTGTGTGTGTGTGCATGTGTGTGAGTGAGTGTGTGTGTGTGTGTCTGTGTTTGTGTAGCTGTGTGTGTGAGAGTCCGTCTGTGTGTGAGTGTGTGTGTGTGTGTGTGTGTGTGTGTCTGTGTCGTGTGTGTGTGTGCGCATGTGAGTGTGTGTGTGTGTGTGTGTGTGTGTGTGTGTGTGTGTGTGTGTAGCTGTGTGTGTGAGAGAGTGTGTGTGTGTGTGTGTGTGACTCTATGACAGAAGGACAATGAATTACAGTGAGGCAGGGAGGAGATAAAACAACTAGAATCAATTCTGTGAAAAGGGAGAAAAGAGGGATAGAGAGAAGAATGGAAGATCAATAGAGATAGAGAGGAGAGTGAAAGAAAGAGAAAAGAGAAAACTGAAATGAAGGATGAAAGAGTGAGATCAGAGGATGAACAAAGTTAGAGAGGAGAAGAGAAGGGGTGAATAGATTAGACATTGGGGGTATCAGAAGGGAGGTAGAAAGGGATGGAGAGAGATGAGGGGTGGAGAGAGATGAGGGGTGGAGAGAGATGAGGTGGAGAGAGATGCACAGCCGCAGTGAGAGGAGGGGACGAGTTAGATGATGGAGGGATAGAAGGGATATGAAAATGGAGAAGAGAGGAAGAAGAGAGGGGGTTGGATGAGGGTGAGAAAAGAGAGATATGATAAGTGGAAGGGAGGAGGTATGATAGAGGAATGAAGGAGAAGAGGAGAGAAGAATGAGGGGATAGAGGAGGACTGAAAGTGCATGCAAAGTGGCGAGGGTGTCTACTTGACTTTGGTGATAAAAGGCAATTTAAAAAGGCCCTCCAGCAACACCTCACCTTTAAATGAGAACAATGGGACAACTCACAGGAGAGAGACAGAGAGATGGGGAAGGAAGAGAGAGAGAGAGAGTCAGAGAGAGAGAGGGGGTTGAGTAGAGGGAGGGGCAGCTGGAGTGAAGGACTGAAAAAACAAAAGAACGAAAGAATGAAAAGGATGACAGGAAGGGAGAGAGAGAAAAAGGGGAAGTTTATGAGGATACACTGTGAAATGTATAGCCTTAGCATGTAGATCTATAGTGTGTGTGCTGAATATGCCCACAGTAGCCTTGGCATGTAGCTGTATACTGTATGTGCTAAATATGCCCCCGTTAGCCTTAGCATGTATCTCTACAGTGTATATTTAATGTGTTGAACATGTTACATCGTATTCACTGATATGAATATGTTCACATTAGCCTTAGAACACAGTGCTACACTGTTTATTTACTGAGCTGAAGATCCCCATGTTAGCCTTAGCATATAGCACTACCTTGTAGCCTATATTTACTGTATTAAATATGTCCCCGTTAGTCTTAGCATATAGCGCTACACTTTCTATTTACTGTACAGAATATACCAATATTAGCCTTAGCATGTAGTTCTACACAGTATTTATTGTCGGCTATATGTCCTTGTTAGCATGCAGCACTACATTGTGTATTTACTATGCTGAATATTCCCCCGTTAGCCTTAACATGTAGCTCTACACTGTAGGCTTATTCATTGTGCTGAATATGCTCCTGCTAGCCTTAGCATGCAGTGCTACACTGTATTCACCATAGCGATAGATTTGAACATATGGCCATTGTGCAGTACAGTGCATGCAAGGTGACGTTAGTGTGCCCATGCAGACTGAAATGTATTCACTGCACTGCCAACACATTTGCATTGCAATTGCCACTCTTTAAACCCATTTGCTGCATTGACTACATGATCTGTGCTAGTGATCAATTATGTATATTAATGCTGTGCCTACACTGATTCAATAGCAGGAACAGCTAATCTTTGTTAGTCAGAGCATAGATGCATTCTGTAACAAGTGAGTCAGCGAGTCAATGAATGTAAATCATATCTGTGTGTGTGTGTGTGTGTGACCATAAAATCTCCTTGAATGAGTGAACAAATGAGACAGCTCATCAGCGAGCAACACACAGCAGAAACACCTCCTCAAAGATCAAATTATCAGTACATACACACACACACAAACACACAGACACACACACACAAACTAACACACACATAATTGTTCAACTGATAACAGGCTACAGTTTCTATTTAATATCTCTTTAAAGGTGATTCTGAGTGAAGTGCATTTGTTAACTAACCTTGGCCATGGCTTGAGGTGAAACCCGCACAAATCCAAACAAAACCTACGAACAAATCCACCAGAGCTTATAAATGGCTGTCTGGGCTAGGGTTAGGGTTAGGGTCCTTCTCAGCAAGGAGCTTAGAAATGGCTGGCTGGCCACTAGCTGTGGGAAACTGGGCCTTTGACTGAGTGAAGATCTTGCAAGGTTCAGCAGTCATCTTCGGATCCCAAACCCACTGGTCATCTTCAGATCTAAACACCTGACCACTCTGGTCACCTTCAGATCCAAACCCCTGACCACTCTGGTCATCTACAGATCCAAAACCTCTGACAACTCTGGTCTTCTGTCAAAGCAAACCCCTGACCACTCTGGTCACCTTCAGATCCAAACCCCTGACCACTCTGGTCACCTTCATATCCAAACCCCTGACCACTCTGGTCACCTTCAGATCCACATGCCTGACCACTCTGGTCATCTGCAGATCCAAAACCTCTGACCGTTCTGGTCTTGTACAGACCAGAGGTGACTAGCCTTGGTGATCATCTTTAGAACAAAAAGCCTTGTTCATCCTGCCTCAGTGATCTTTAGAACCAAAAGCCTTGTTCAGCCTGCCTTGTTCTTTAGAACGTAAAGCCTTGCTCAGCGTTGGTGATCATCTTTCGAACCTAAAACCTTGCTCAGTGTACCTTGGTGATCTTCTTTAGTACCTTAAGCCTTGTTCATCCATCCACCATGATGTCCTTTAGAACCTAAAGCCTTGCTCATCCTGCCTCAGTGATGCCCTTTAGAATCTAAAACCTTGCTCAGTGCACCTCGGTGATGTGCTTTAGAACAGGCTGAAGTGGCTATAGGTCAATGGCATGTGAAGTGAACCAAGGACTCCTGTGATCTTAACAGGCTGAGACACACAACTTGATGCTCCTTGAGTGTGTTTGCATCTGTATGTGTGGCTGTGTGCATGTTTGTGTGTTTCCGTGTGTGTGTGTGTGTGGTTAAGGAGTGATGTCAACTCACTAAATTATTTATCAAATCTTCATGCATAATTCACATTGTTATGTGAAATCGCCTGGCCCCCCTCGAAGCGCCAGATCAACGATGCTTCCCCCAGAAAGGCAAGCAGGGCACTGTGTGAGTGTATGCGTGTGTGTGTGTGTGTGTGTGTGTGTGTGTGTGAGAGAGAGAGAGAGAGAGAGAGAGTGTGTATATGTCTCTGTCTTTGTTTGAGAGCATTTACTACACAATATCTCAGAATATGCATGTGTATATCCTTGTGTGTATCTGTGTGTGTGTGTGTGTGTGTGTGTGCAGCAGTTTTCAGCCATCAGGTTTTTCATCCAACTCCCAGATTACCTCGCAGTGTTTCTTTTTTCAAACTTTTAGATGTACAAATCAAACACGCAAGCAAGACGAGACGCCTTCAAAGGAGGACAGCACAGCCATATGCTTTCAGGTGATCTTTGCTGTGTCTGTGTCTGTGTCTGTGTGTGTGTGTGTGTGTGTGTGTGTGAGGCACTAAAGAGAGAATGTGGTCTCCAAGGAGGGACAGCTTACAAAGGCATGCACACTTCACATAGGGGATTAAGTAAGTGTGTGTCTGTGTGTGTGTGTGTGTGTGTGTGACAGAGACAGATTGCTGAGTGTGTGGTTTTTGAGTGAGAAAAGGAGTATGTATGTATGTGTATATTCACCAAGTGTGTGTGTCTGAGTGTGTGTGTTTGTGTTAAATATAGTATATAAAAGCAGTACTCACAACCTCCTCATCGAGAAATAGGCCTCCATAATCTGCAGTTTGGGAAAA
Source organism: Tenualosa thibaudeaui (assembly GCA_027481765.1). Taxonomy (NCBI): domain Eukaryota; kingdom Metazoa; phylum Chordata; class Actinopteri; order Clupeiformes; family Clupeidae; genus Tenualosa; species Tenualosa thibaudeaui. Next base: position 1,238,210 of record JAIFZK010000209.1, on the reverse strand, counting down.
GTGCTCGTATCACGTCAAGAACACCACCATCAGCTGTGTCGGACACACACACTCCCCTCGCATACACACACTCTGATCCGAACACACACTCTCTCACTGCTCTGACCCAGCAACCTGAAAGCACACAGAGGAATAGAAAGAGAGAGAGAGAGAGAGAATAAAGTGTTAGATATGACATCCTGAAAACATCTATTGTCTAGCCCTTCCTCTCCTCCTTCCCTCCCTCCCTCCCTCACTCCCCCCCTCCACCTCCAGATGGTTTTTGCCCTTTTTGCTTTATTTCCAGATGGTTTTCCAACCTGGAGAGTGCCGTTTTGTCTTTTGAAGAGGGTTTGCCTCTAATGCAGTAGCAAATGGAGCTTCTAGCTTCTGTTTCCCAATCAAAAACACTCAGTGCTCCCTCGGCTCCCTCATGGAAGATGAGCAACATTTGAGCCACTCCAATCAGACTGTGTGTGTATGTGTGTGTGTGTGTGTGTGTGTGTGTGTGTGTGTGTGTGCATGCTAATATGCACACGTGTGGATGTGTGAGTGAGTGCGAGCATCTGTGTGTGTGTGTGTGCGTGAGAGAGAGAACAGCTAAAAGGCTTGCTATAAAAACCTAATTGACTCTTGGTGGACTCCAATTACCCACTAAAGGCAGGAGAATGTGTGAAATCATTCACAGCAGATGGACCAGGAGGGTAGGAGAGTGTATTGTGTGTGTGTGT
>JAIFZK010000209.1:1225000-1230000 GCA_027481765.1 Tenualosa thibaudeaui | reverse complement strand
ACAACACACACTGCTGGACTGGACACAACACACACTGCTGGAATCTCCCTCTCTGCCTTTTACCGAGGTTACTTAGTGCTCTTAGTGCTGTCGGTAGGAGGTTACTTAGTGCTGTCGGTAGGAGGTTACTTAGTGCTGTCGGTAGGAGGTTACTTAGTGCTGTCGGTAGGAGGTTACTTAGTGCTGTCGGTAGGAGGTTACTTAGTGCTGTCGGTAGGAGGTTACTTAGTGCTGTCGGTAGGAGGTTACTTAGTGCTGTCGGTAGGAGGTTACTTAGTGCTGTCGGTAGGAGGTTACTTAGTGCTGTCGGTGGGAGGTTACTTAGTGCTGTCGGTAGGAGGTTACTTAGTGCTGTCGGTAGGAGGTTACTTAGTGCTGTCGGTAGGAGGTTACTTAGTGCTGTCGGTAGGAGGTTACTTAGTGCTGTCGGTAGGAGGTTACTTAGTGCTGTCGGTAGGAGGTTACTTAGTGCTGTCGGTAGGAGGTTACTTAGTGCTGTCGGTAGGAGGTTACTTAGTGCTGTCGGTAGGAGGTTACTTAGTGCTGTCGGTAGGAGGTTACTTAGTGCTGTCGGTAGGAGGTTACTTAGTGCTGTCGGTAGGAGGTTACTTAGTGCTGTCGGTAGGAGGTTACTTAGTGCTGTCGGTAGGAGGTTACTTAGTGCTGTCGGTAGGAGGTTACTTAGTGCTGTCGGTAGGAGGTTACTTAGTGCTGTCGGTAGGAGGTTACTTAGTGCTGTCGGTAGGAGGTTACTTAGTGCTGTCGGTAGGAGGTTACTTAGTGCTGTCGGTAGGAGGTTACTTAGTGCTGTCGGTAGGAGGTTACTTAGTGCTGTCGGTGGGAGGTTACTTAGTGCTGTCGGTCTGTGGTTACTTAGTGCTGTCGGTCGGAGGTTACTTAGTGCTGTCGGTAGGAGGTTACTTAGTGCTGTCGGTAGGAGGTTACTTAGTGCTGTCGGTAGGAGGTTACTTAGTGCTGTCGGTAGGAGGTTACTTAGTGCTGTCGGTAGGAGGTTACTTAGTGCTGTCGGTAGGAGGTTACTTAGTGCTGTCGGTAGGAGGTTACTTAGTGCTGTCGGTAGGAGGTTACTTAGTGCTGTCGGTAGGAGGTTACTTAGTGCTGTCGGTAGGAGGTTACTTAGTGCTGTCGGTAGGAGGTTACTTAGTGCTGTCGGTAGGAGGTTACTTAGTGCTGTCGGTAGGAGGTTACTTAGTGCTGTCGGTAGGAGGTTACTTAGTGCTGTCGGTAGGAGGTTACTTAGTGCTGTCGGTAGGAGGTTACTTAGTGCTGTCGGTAGGAGGTTACTTAGTGCTGTCGGTAGGAGGTTACTTAGTGCTGTCGGTAGGAGGTTACTTAGTGCTGTCGGTAGGAGGTTACTTAGTGCTGTCGGTAGGAGGTTACTTAGTGCTGTCGGTAGGAGGTTACTTAGTGCTGTCGGTAGGAGGTTACTTAGTGCTGTCGGTAGGAGGTTACTTAGTGCTGTCGGTAGGAGGTTACTTAGTGCTGTCGGTAGGAGGTTACTTAGTGCTGTCGGTAGGAGGTTACTTAGTGCTGTCGGTAGGAGGTTACTTAGTGCTGTCGGTAGGAGGTTACTTAGTGCTGTCGGTAGGAGGTTACTTAGTGCTGTCGGTAGGAGGTTACTTAGTGCTGTCGGTAGGAGGTTACTTAGTGCTGTCGGTAGGAGGTTACTTAGTGCTGTCGGTAGGAGGTTACTTAGTGCTGTCGGTAGGAGGTTACTTAGTGCTGTCGGTAGGAGGTTACTTAGTGCTGTCGGTAGGAGGTTACTTAGTGCTGTCGGTAGGAGGTTACTTAGTGCTGTCGGTAGGAGGTTACTTAGTGCTGTCGGTAGGAGGTTACTTAGTGCTGTCGGTAGGAGGTTACTTAGTGCTGTCGGTAGGAGGTTACTTAGTGCTGTCGGTAGGAGGTTACTTAGTGCTGTCGGTAGGAGGTTACTTAGTGCTGTCGGTAGGAGGTTACTTAGTGCTGTCGGTAGGAGGTTACTTAGTGCTGTCGGTAGGAGGTTACTTAGTGCTGTCGGTAGGAGGTTACTTAGTGCTGTCGGTAGGAGGTTACTTAGTGCTGTCGGTAGGAGGTTACTTAGTGCTGTCGGTAGGAGGTTACTTAGTGCTGTCGGTAGGAGGTTACTTAGTGCTGTCGGTAGGAGGTTACTTAGTGCTGTCGGTAGGAGGTTACTTAGTGCTGTCGGTAGGAGGTTACTTAGTGCTGTCGGTAGGAGGTTACTTAGTGCTGTCGGTAGGAGGTTACTTAGTGCTGTCGGTAGGAGGTTACTTAGTGCTGTCGGTAGGAGGTTACTTAGTGCTGTCGGTAGGAGGTTACTTAGTGCTGTCGGTAGGAGGTTACTTAGTGCTGTCGGTAGGAGGTTACTTAGTGCTGTCGGTAGGAGGTTACTTAGTGCTGTCGGTAGGAGGTTACTTAGTGCTGTCGGTAGGAGGTTACTTAGTGCTGTCGGTAGGAGGTTACTTAGTGCTGTCGGTAGGAGGTTACTTAGTGCTGTCGGTAGGAGGTTACTTAGTGCTGTCGGTAGGAGGTTACTTAGTGCTGTCGGTAGGAGGTTACTTAGTGCTGTCGGTAGGAGGTTACTTAGTGCTGTCGGTAGGAGGTTACTTAGTGCTGTCGGTAGGAGGTTACTTAGTGCTGTCGGTAGGAGGTTACTTAGTGCTGTCGGTAGGAGGTTACTTAGTGCTGTCGGTAGGAGGTTACTTAGTGCTGTCGGTAGGAGGTTACTTAGTGCTGTCGGTAGGAGGTTACTTAGTGCTGTCGGTAGGAGGTTACTTAGTGCTGTCGGTAGGAGGTTACTTAGTGCTGTCGGTAGGAGGTTACTTAGTGCTGTCGGTAGGAGGTTACTTAGTGCTGTCGGTAGGAGGTTACTTAGTGCTGTCGGTAGGAGGTTACTTAGTGCTGTCGGTAGGAGGTTACTTAGTGCTGTCGGTAGGAGGTTACTTAGTGCTGTCGGTAGGAGGTTACTTAGTGCTGTCGGTAGGAGGTTACTTAGTGCTGTCGGTAGGAGGTTACTTAGTGCTGTCGGTAGGAGGTTACTTAGTGCTGTCGGTAGGAGGTTACTTAGTGCTGTCGGTAGGAGGTTACTTAGTGCTGTCGGTAGGAGGTTACTTAGTGCTGTCGGTAGGAGGTTACTTAGTGCTGTCGGTAGGAGGTTACTTAGTGCTGTCGGTAGGAGGTTACTTAGTGCTGTCGGTAGGAGGTTACTTAGTGCTGTCGGTAGGAGGTTACTTAGTGCTGTCGGTAGGAGGTTACTTAGTGCTGTCGGTAGGAGGTTACTTAGTGCTGTCGGTAGGAGGTTACTTAGTGCTGTCGGTAGGAGGTTACTTAGTGCTGTCGGTAGGAGGTTACTTAGTGCTGTCGGTAGGAGGTTACTTAGTGCTGTCGGTAGGAGGTTACTTAGTGCTGTCGGTAGGAGGTTACTTAGTGCTGTCGGTAGGAGGTTACTTAGTGCTGTCGGTAGGAGGTTACTTAGTGCTGTCGGTAGGAGGTTACTTAGTGCTGTCGGTAGGAGGTTACTTAGTGCTGTCGGTAGGAGGAGAGGAGGGTAACCCTTAGGAGGCTGACCCCTAGGTGACCCCTAGGAGTGTTCATCAGATGGCTTAAAGGAATGAGGCCTGTTTTAACCAAAACAAAGTAACATATTCTTTACTCTGAGTCAAAATGTGTCTGTGCACATGGCCAAATGCATATAACAAAAACTATGTGCTGTTATATAACAAACAAACATATACAGTAAGTTGAAGATCTCTAGTTAATATTAAATAGGCCTATATAGCATTTTCATGCAACAATATTGTATCTTTAGGTCTGTAGTAATACAGTATGTCCCATGGAGTCCTAGCTAACACTAAGTAAATAGAGGAATGTCAACACTACATCAACAGCATGCATTCATTTCTGTCTTTCTCTCTGTCTCTCCCACTCTTTCTCTCTCCCTCCATCTTGGTCTCTCACTCTTTTTCTGATCTTTCTCTCCCTCTCCCTGTATCACCTTGCTACACCCTCTCTCTGCTCCCTGCTCTCTCTCCCTCTGTCCCTCCCTCTCTCCCTCTATCCCTCTCTCTCTCTCTCGGTGGTTCAGATGAGCACATGATAAATGGTTTGGGTGTGAAGTAGTGGCAGGTATTGGTAACGTGACACATCAGATCACTGCTGGTTATGAGAGGAAGAGGATGTGGGGGAGGAAGAGGAGGCAGAGGAGGATGGGGTGCTCCTCAGATGGCCTCAGAACCTCTATGAAAACACCCCTCCCCTCAACATACACATCACAGTGGGAGCAGCCATGGTGTTAGGAAAGAATACACACACACACACAAATACATAGATACTCACACACACACACACACACACACACACACACACACACAGTCACAAACCCGCCCCCCAAACCACAGTAGGAGCAGCCCATGGCGTTGGGAAAAGAATGCAATGACTATTTGTCTTAGGTGTGATAGCAAACAGACGGGCACCAATCCATGATGTCATACTTTATAGATACATCATAGCCAAACACAGCAGGTAAGACGCCAGAGATGCCATAGCGATGAGACTCCATAGCGATGAGACTCCATAGTGATGAGACTCCATAGTGATGAGACTCCATAGCGATGAGACTCCATAGCGATGAGACTCCATAGTGATGAGACTCCATAGTGATGAGACTCCATAGTGATGAGACTCCATAGCGATGAGACTCCATAGCGATGAGACTCCATAGCAATGAGACTCCATAGTGATGAGACTCCATAGTGATGAGACTCCATAGTGATGAGACTCCATAGCGAAGAGACTCCATAACGATTAGACACCATAAGGAAGAGTCTCCATACTGATGAGATGCTACAGTGACTACAGACACTACAGACTCCATGGCAATGAGACTCCATTGTGATTAAGCTTCATGGTGATAATTCTGGAGCACTGTGATCTGTGATTTAACACTGTAATCTTCAAAAAGTGATTCTGACACTGGGATTTGA
>JAIFZK010000209.1:1215000-1220000 GCA_027481765.1 Tenualosa thibaudeaui | reverse complement strand
AAAGCGTATGAAAGTGTCAAATGTAATGTTAAAGCCTCACTTCCACAGGCCTGTTTAAGTGAGATATACTCAGCCTGATGCACTGGGGGAGAGTGTGAATACTGGGTGTACAGTTAAGCACTAAGCCCAGAGATGTTGCCCTAGTCCCTGAAACATCTAAGGGGTGTTATTTGCTACGGCACAAAGCGGGACCGGTTACTACACACACCTGGCACAGGCTCATAAGAGAAAGCCCCAGAAATAGATGAGAATCAGAACAATCACTACAGAAATAAAAATAATTTTTTCACCAACAAATGTATTTCTTCTGGCTGAATGGTTGCCTAGTAACACAGAGATGCAGCAGCTGTAACGTTTGTACAGTATGACACAGTGATCAAGAATCAACTGTAACTTTTGTACAGTATGACACAGTGATCGAGAATCAACATGACATCAACATGAAGAGCTGCTTTCAGTATATAATGGCTTCAAGCACAATTCAGCCAATTAGAGTCATGGACCAGAACTCTTCTCCTTGACCACACATGACTCACTCTACGCCAGTAGTGTGCAGCGTGACATCAGTGGGTAAACAGTAGTGTACAGCGTGACATCAGTGGGTAAACAGTAGTGTGCAGCGTGACATCAGCGGGTAAACAGTAGTAGTTTTGTTGTCAACAGACTCCAGCTGGGTTGACGTTGGTTAGGTTGACCATAGGGCTGGGTCAGATCCATAAGTGCAAGGGTGCAAAGTGCATAGGATCTGCTGTAGTTCGTGGTTCAGTAGGCCACCGTATAAGCACTGCAATGGTGTTGCGTAGTCACTCACTACTGGTGGTGCATCCATGCTGCAGAGTTACTGCACTGTAGGGGTGGACCCTCTCCAGCCAGTCCACTCTACCTCCATCACCCCCCCCCCAACCCTCGCCAGCCAGTCCACTCTACCTCCATCACCCCCCCCCCCAACCCTCGCCAGCCAGTCCACTCTACCTCCATCACCCCCCCCCCCAACCCAAGCCAGCCAGTCCACTCTACCTCCATCACCCCCCCCCCCCACCCAAGCCAGCCAGTCCACGCTACCTCCATCACCCCCCCAACCCAAGCCAGCCAGTCCACTCTACCTCCATCACCCCCCCCCCCCAACCCAAGCCAGACAGTCCACTCTACCTCCATAACCCCCCCCCCCCACCCCCGCCAGCCAGTCCACTCTACCTCCATCACCCCCCCCCGAACCCAAGCCAGCCAGTCCACTCTACCTCCATCACAGTCCCTCACATACAGTCCCTCACATACACACACACACAGTCCCTCACATACACACACACACACAGTCCCTCACATACACACACACACCTACACACACAGTCCCTCACATACACACACACAGTCCCTCACATACATACACACACACACACAGAGTACTACACCATCTCACATGTGTCTTTCCATAACGCATCATGGCAGAGCGCCCAGCATTCCAGCAAATTAATGGGAAAACTTTTAAAAGATTTAAATCTGCTTGTAAAGTGTGAGTGAGTGTGCGTGTGAGGGACTGAGCGAGAGAGGGAGGGAAGGAGAGCGTCAGAAAGGAAGCAGTGGTGAAGAAAGGATAAAAAGAGAAAGCAAATGAGAAGAGAGAAAGTAATTGGACCAAAAAAAAAGAAAGGAGTGAAAAGAAGAGGGAGAAAAGATGGGGGAAAGAGAGGAGAAAGTGAGAGAGTGAGAGAAAGAGGTGTAAAATGCAAGAGAGCAAGGTAATCAGTGAGGGAGTGAGAGAGAGACAGGGAAGGAGAGAGAGAGAGAGAGGGTGAGAGATGGGGGAGGGAGAGAGAGAGGGGGGAGATGGTGGAGAGAGAGAGAGAGAGAGAGAGAGGAGTGGACTTAAAAGCAACATGCATGACATGGAAATGATTTGAAACTAAGAGCTGCAAGGCACAGGGCACACAGGGGCTAAAAACCTACAGGGAGAACACACACACACACACACACACACACACACACACACACACACACACACACACACACACACACACTCTCTCTCTCTCTCTCTCTCTCTCTCTCTCTCTCTCACTGATAATCCAGTAAGAGTGGTTAGTGGCTAACTCAGCCTGACAGAGGGATCTGTGTGTGCTTCATGCTTTAGAGGGGAATGGGCATCTGTGGGTTGGTTCAGTGTGTCCTAGGTGTGTTTAAGGGCTCTGGTGTGTCCTAGGTGTGTTTAAGGGCTCTGGTGTGTCCTGGGTGTGTTCAAGGGCTCTGGTGTGTATCTGGTAACAGACTCAGTAGTGACAGAACGTCCTCACAAGTGAACTCTCTTTCTATCCTCTCTCTCTTTCCATCTCAGTCCTCCTCTTCCTCTCTTTCTGTCTCTCTCTCTCTCTCCTCTCCTGTCCCTCTCTCTCTCTCTCTCTCCTCTCCTCTTCCTCTCTCTCTCTCTCTCTCCTCTCCTGTCCCTCTCTCTCTCTCTCCTCTCCTCTTCCTCTCTCTCTCTCTCTCTCTCTCCCTATTCCCTTCTTATTCATTTCTTATTCATTATGCTCTAATTCATGTCTTTACTCACTGAGATGAATACGTTTGTATGTGTGGATGTGTGTGTGTGTGTATGTATACAATATGAGAAATGTATGTGTGTGTGGATGCATGTGTGTGCAGTATGTGTGTATATATACAATATGGGAAATATGGGAAATGTGTGTGTGTGTGTGGATGCATCTGTGTGCAGTGTGTGTATATTTACACAATATGGAAAATGTGTGTGGATGGATGGATGGATGTGTGTGTGTGTGTGTGTGTGTGTGTGTACAATATGGGAAATATTTATGCATTATTATGCTCTAGTTCATGCAAATTTGTCAACAATGACATTAGTTAGAACATACGGCTACCCCACTTGCGCATGTGTGTGTGTGTGTGTGTGTGTGTGTGTGTGTGTGTGTGTATGTTTGTATGCATGTGAATGTGTGTGTCTCTGTGTGTGTCTATGTCTGCATGAAAAGCAAACTGTTCCGATTCTCAACAGTTTAGCAGCATTACCCCTCCTGAGAAACGAATAATTAAAAACTCAAAACTAGCCTGATATTTAGCAAATAAATAAATAAACACACACACACACACACACACACACACACACACACACACACAGGTTAGCATCATCTCTCCTTAGAAACAAATGACTTAAAACTAGCCTGGTAATTAGCATCACTATAGTAATTACAGCTTTAATAAAATTCCAGCAGTAGATGATGAGGGGAAAAAGTCCTAATCAGACAACAGGCAGCAGGGACTGAAAAGCCTTGAGACATGAGACTTAACCGGAGACATGGCATGACAAATGGCCTTGAGACATGAGACTTAACCAGTGGCCTTGAGACATGAGACTTAACCAGAGACATGGCATGACAAATGGCCTTGAGACATGAGACTTAACCAGAGACATGGCATGACAAATGGCATTGAGACATGAGACTTAACCAGTGGCCTTGAGACATGAGACTTAACCAGAGACATGGCATGAAAAATGGCCTTGAGACATGAGACTTAACCAGAGACATGACATGAAAAATGGCCTTGAGACATGAGACTTAACCAGAGACATGGCATGAAAAATGGCCTTGAGACATGAGACTTAACCAGAGACATGGCATGAAAAATGGTTAAATGGATTTGCAGTGACATTTGGCTTTGTTTACTAAAGCAGAGATCACATGACATAGACACACAGCAGAGATCTAAGTAGTGATGAAGAACAGTGTGTTTCTTCAAAGTGTTGAATTTACAGGAAATTCCTCTCAGGAAACTCACACCTTTCAAATTGCAACAAGATAGATTATACCCTGCAACTGTTATGCAACGTCTACATTAAAGAAAGTATTTGTTGTTGGGCTAACATTTGAGTTAAAGAAACTATTTGTTGTTGAGCTAATGTTTGAGTTAAAGAAACTACCTGTTGGGCTAAAGTCTGAGTTAAAGAAACTTTTTGTTGTTGGGCTAACATTTGAGTTAAAGAACTATTTGTTGGGCTAATGTTTGAGTTAAATAACTATTTGTTGTTGGGCTAACGTTTGAGTTAAAGAAACTATTTGTTGTTGGGCTAACGTTTAAGTTAAAGAAACTGTGGTAGAAATAGAATTCCTTTTTATTTTGTTCCAGTATTTGTATGATGTCAATTTTAACATTAATGATTAATTACCTGCATGGGACATTTTTACAAAGACACACACGCACAAATGCTTATCCAGACAGAACTAATGTCTGTCATAGATGCATCAGCAGTGCTCCTAAATGTGGTCTTGTTCAAAGTGTGACACTGGGCTGCTTGTAGCCATTTCCAAGGAGCTGAACCGTCTCTCTCTTTGTGCTCACTCTGTGTGTCAGTGTGTGCGTGTGTGTGTGTGTGTGTGTGCGTGTGCGTGCGTACATATGTGAGAACTGACCCTTCTCTTCTCTCTAAGGCTCATCACTTCCTGACAGAGCTGCCACTTAAGAGGCTACACAGGGTGGGATGTGTTAGTGTGTGTGTGTGTGTATCAGAGATAGATGCCATGGAACTCAGGAGACGCATACACATGCATTACAACACACACACTCACACACACAAAAGACATTGAGAAGGACACAGATGTGGGCCACGCTGCTGCAGCTGGTGGTGATGAAGCGGAGAGTGTGCTTTTGAACCTTTGGGAATGCTTTCATTTCCATGGCAACGTCACCACGGTGATGAGATCTCCTCGTCAAAAACCGTCACAGCGGAGACATGGCCTTGGGTAAGAGCAGCAATGTACAGGAAATATCAGTGCCATCACACACACACACACACACACTCTCTCTCTCTCTCTCTCACACACACACACACACACACACACACACACACACACACACACACACATACACACATTGCTGTCAGAATGTCACAGTCAGAGGGAAGTAGGGCACAGGATGTTCAGCTCACCAAGCTAACAAGCAATCTCGTAATTATTCATCGACTCTTCACTAGGCGGTGTGTGTGTGTGTGGAAGAGA
>JAIFZK010000209.1:1202500-1207500 GCA_027481765.1 Tenualosa thibaudeaui | reverse complement strand
AGATGTGTTGCGTGTGTGTGTGTGTGTGTGTCTCATGGGAAAAGCAAGAGATTAATGTATACTTTTCCCTGTGGCTCACTGAACAATACACAGCAACGTTAAAACCATGCCATGCTAACAGTACTCCACACTACTCCCTACGCTACGCTAATCCATAATCCATTTGCATGTCAGTAATCAGTAATGGGCAGCACCTGTCCATGTCTGTAATGGCTGAATCATGCTCAAAGCAGTTCTATAACCACATTATATTACATACATTATATTACTGCATTATTCCAAAATGTTTTGCTGCGTCTTGGTGGAAGAGTTATTATTGCATGTAGTGTTGTGTTTTTCATCCCTGGGTCTTTATTTAATGAAGCTGTGTCAGGTGTGTGTTGCAAGCATTTTAGAAATGCAAGTTCTATTTCGTGACGTAAAACAATGTGTCTTTAGAATGGCCTCATGGGGCTAACTGGCACACACTATTTCATATAGACCATGGGCCAGAGGTGGAAACACTCTGGGGATTTTTGGGGATTTATTTTTGACAAGTATGTTGACATCTAGCTGTCTGCCATCTGTTGCCATCATGGTGGCTTTCTCCTGTGGCATGTCAATGTGTGTGTGTGTTTGCTTCCTAACAATGTTCTTCCTAGTGCTTGCACTGTCCTATCCATGATTTAGGCCTATGATGCAAATAGGAATAGCATATTAGCACATTAGCCAGTGCTTACCATTTTAGCATATTAGCCAATGTGTACCATATTAGCATATTAGCTAGTGAATTCCATATCAGCACATTATCCAGTGCTTACCATTTTAGCATATTAGCCAATGTGTACCATATTAGCATATTAGCCAGTGAATTCCATATCAGCACATTAGCCAGTGTTTACCATTTTAGCATATTAGCCAATGTGTACCATATCAGCATATTAGCCAGTGAATTCCATATCAGCACATTATCCAGTGTTTACCATTTTAGCATATTAGCCAATGTGTACCATATTAGCATATTAGCCAGTGAATTCCATATCAGCACATTAGCCAGTGCTTACCATTTTCTGACCAACTGTGTCACAGTCTGGTATGGAAATTGTTGTCGCTGACCACCAGTCACTCCAGCGGGTGGTGAAAACACCCCAACACATCACAGGGACTCCACTGCTATTGAGAACGTCCACAAGAAGAGATCTTTACGCCGGGCATGCAGCATTCTTAGGGACTTCTCTCATCCAGCCAACAGACTCTTTCAGCTCCTCCCTCCACAAGGCGCTTCAGGAGCCTTCAGACTAAAACCAGCAGGTTCTTCTCCACAGCTGTCACCCTACTGAACTCTGTCTGCTGCTGTAGAGGGGGCAGTAGGGGGCAGTAGAGGGGCAGTATAGGGGCAGTGGGGGGCAGTAGAGGGGCAGTAGAGGGGCAGTATAGGGGCAGTGGGGGGCAGTAGGGGGCAGTAGAGGGGCAGTAGGGGGCAGTAGAGGGGCAGTATGGGGCCGGAGAAGGGCAGTAGAGGGGCAGTAGGGGGCCGTAGAGGGGCAGTAGGGGGCAGTAGAGGGGCAGTAGGGGGCAGTAGAAGGGCAGTTTAGGGGCAGTAGGGGGCAGTAGAGGGGCAGTGGGGGGCAGTAGAGGGGCAGTAGGGGGCAGTAGAAGGGCAGTTTAGGGGCAGTAGGGGGCAGTAGAGGGCAGTAGAGGGGGCAGTATGAAGGACAAACTGTAGCCAGACTGAGAGATTTCTGTGGGACCGAAAGACCTTTACTATGACTCATGTCATGTCATGCCATTAATACTCACACATACAATATTATACACAGACACAGACAGACAGACATACACACACACACACACACACACACACACACATGCACACACACACATACATAACACTGAGGAAGGCAATTACAATTCAATTACAGTGTGAAAGGGAAAGCACAAATAGCAAGATGGAGAGATTGGTGGTGAAGGCAATCACTTCAATCACTTTATCTTCTAGAGAGAGAGAAAGAAAAAGAAAAGAGAGACAGTGACGGAAAGAGAGAGGGAGGAGAAGAAACTATTTTAGTGTCCCAATTTTATAGTAATTATTATCTAGCTACTGATGTAGACAAAAAACTATAGAAATTTAAATCAATTCATAAAGCTGAGGATTATCTCTGTCTTTGTTTCTCTCCTTCTCATCCTCTCTCTCTTTCTTTTTCTCTCTCCCTCCTCCTCCTCCTCCTCTTCTCTCTTTGTCTCTTTGTTTCTGTCTCTCTCAGACAAACTGCATGATGGGACTCTTTCAAAAAATCCTTCTTCAGTAATGACTTTCAAATATGAAACACAAGATGAACATCAAAGTAGTCTCTCTGCACACATTCAAATGCTCCAGACGATTGGAATGTTCATGTGGGTTGCCATGGAAAAGTGTGATGCAAGAAATGTTGGGAGGTGTCTGTCTAAACAATTTGTCACTGGTCAGGGGAATGGGCTGCTTTCTGACTTGGATACGAACGTGTAATCAACTCTTGTTGATTCTGGCCTGTGTTTACATTATGCTTCCATAGCCAGTGTGGTGATTGTTGTTTGTACACTCATTACAAGAGTTCATTTCCTTACTAGTGTTAGGAGTCAGTGTGAGTTAGCTTACTCAGCTAGTGTGAGTTAGCTTACTCAGCTCATGTGTGTCAGAGACAGCTGCAGAAGAGTGAAGTTACAGCAAAGTCTATTAGTTCATTTAGTAACTCAATCAGGCAGATTGACTATTTGCATACACACACACACAAACACACACACACACACTCACACACACACTTCATAAGCCATTTTCACACACACCTGGTGCATTTAGAGCCAACCCCCCACCTAGCCTAGCAGAAGATCTGCAGTCCGAGGCCCCACGCAAGACTAAGACGGTTAGTATGAGACACTTTACTGAAACTTCTGTTTACTTTCTCCGGTCACCATGGTAATAGCCATGCGGAGAATGTTGGCACAGACGCAGTGAGCAAGTTAACGCTAACTATAACGTCTTTTTTAGCATTATTTGGGCAACCTCTGAGCTCTGATATATTTACATCACTGAATTCAGACTTAAACAAGGATTCACACAATACACTTTTTAAATCAGTACGACCTGCTGATCTTGAGCTGTGGATATTTACTCATTCATTTAGATGGGGCCACACACACAATCAGGCCTCAAGCACAGCGGAAATGACACAGAAACACAGTCAGCCACTAGGAATAAATGTAACAAATAACAACAAATAAGCATATTGATGTTTTGACTCCCTCATGTAAATAATCAATGATGCATATGACCGCAAATGATCAATGGTTACCATGGCTACCAATACTACAACTAGCATATTTAGACACAATTACATCATCACTACATCGGAGAAACAAAACTGAAGAAACACACACACACACACACATCACAAAGAGAACAAGAGACAGACTAAAGAAGAAGGAGAAAGAAAGAAAGAAAAGAAAACAAAAGAGAAGGATCACAACAGTCTAATGACTAAGAGCCCTTCCTCTCTTCCCCACCAGTTCCTCTATGGTGCTAAAGTGCTGGGCTCCAATGGCAACGCAGGCCACTACAGTGCAATACAGTTATCCATACTGGAGAGAGAGCTAGTGATGGGAGAGACAGAGGTGTGTGTGTGTGTGTGTGTGTGTGTGTGTGTGTGTGTGTATAACAGATAAGATCCCCATAAGAGTGTGTGTGTGTGTGTGTGTGTGTGTGTGTGTCTGTGTCTGTGTGTCTGTGTGTTGGGCCACAATAGTCATCATTCTAACAAGGCACCACAGGACTGGCCACAGTTGTTGTCATTCTCACAAGAGACCACATTACTGGGTGCACAGATTGGCATATTCACTAAAGACTATGGCATCAGTAGTAAAGGTCAGATTGGCATATTCACTAAAGACTATGGCATCAGTAGTAAAGGTCAGATTGGCACAGTCAGATAAGGCTATGGCATCAGTAGTAAAGGTCAGATTGGCACAGTCAGAAAAGACTATGGCATCAGTAGTAAAGGTCAGATTGGCACAGTCAGAAAAGACTATGGCATCAGTAGTAAAGGTCAATATCAGCATATTCACTAAAGACTATGGCATCAGTAGTAAAGGTCAATATCAGCATATTCACTAAAGACTATGGCATCAGTAGTAAAGGTCAATATCAGCATATTCACTAAAGACTATGGCATCAGTAGTAAAGGTCAATATGAGCATATTCACACAACAGCAAGACCAGAGGATTAAGCTTCTACAGGAACACTTAGCTGAATGGCAATGTGTGTTCTCCTATAGACCTATCTCATTAGACAATCTGTGTGTGAGTGTGAGTGCGTGAGTGTGTGTGTGTGTGTGTGTGTCTGCCCAAGCACTTGCGAATAACTCAAACCAAACAAGTCACTGACTCAAACCCAACAGCACAAATGACTACAACAAATCAGCAAAAAGTTAAAAAAGTGAAAGTTCTGCCTTGTCTTGTTCTTCTGATCATACCTCAGGTCCAGAGTCCAGAGGTACTACTGGTTGGGTCATGATGTGCTACTTACCCCGTCTGTGTGTGTGTGTGTCAGTCCAGTTGCGTCCAGACGTGTCTTGGCTCTAGAGCCCCCGAGAATCCCTCCCTGGGAAAGGTGTGATCACTCAGGTGCCCACTCTATCACTGAGTGTGTGAGCGCAAGAGTGTGTGTGTGTCACGCATCAATCTGTGAGGGAACAGCAGAGAAAAGTCCCATATTAGCCAAATCTCACTCACACACACACACACACACACACACACACACACACACACACACACACACACACACTATTGTGTACTCATTATAACAATGAATAATATGAAACACTGCTGTATGTCTAAAACACACACACATATTCTGAACAATCAACAATCAGTAAGGTGACATGAACTAAAGTGTAAAGTGAGAATCAATAATAATCAATAATAATCAATAAGCAGGCAGAGGGACATTGATCTTGACTGATTTCAAAGCATCAGCTGATGTCTGGGC
>JAIFZK010000209.1:1190000-1197500 GCA_027481765.1 Tenualosa thibaudeaui | reverse complement strand
GAAAGAGAGAGAGGGAGAGAGAGGGACAGAGAGAGAGGGATAGAGAGAGGAAGAGAGAGAGCGAGGGAGAGAGAAAGAGGCAGAAAGGTAAAGCAAGTGAAGGCAGTATGTGTGTGAGTGTGTGTTTGTGTGTGTGTGAGGGTATATATGTGTATTTCTGTGTATGTGTCTGTGTATGTATGTGCATGTGTCTGTGTATGTATGTGCATGTGTGTGTGTGTGTGTATGTATGTACGTGTGTGCGTCCATGTGTATATGTGCATGTATATGTGTGTGTGTGTGTGTGTGCGCGCACGCATGATGCCTGGGTTTCAGTTCACTGCTGAAAAAGCCACTGCACTCAACTCATGCCAACAGCAAGGCTTTCAATTACCCAGCATGCATTTCTCTCACGTTAATGGGGCCACTCAGCTCTCTGGAAACACAAGAGAGAAAGGGGGGGGGGGGGGGATAGGATGAGAAAAAGGAAGAAGAGAAGAAGAGAGTAAGAGGGAAAGAAAGAGTTGATATAGCCAGTTCAGAGCTATGGAATGTGGAATGAAGGAGGACGATAGACTGATAAACCCGCTGGGACAGAAGGACAGAACGGAGATGAACTGCATGGAAAAGACAGAGAAGAGAGAGAAAGACACAGAGAGCCAATCTGGATGGAGGGATAGAGGAGTAAAAAGAGAAAACAGAAGTCCAATCGAGCTGCTGCAACACACACACACACACACACACACACACACACACACACACACACACACACATCCTGAATTGTCCTTGGAGCAAGACACTATTCCCCATTGCTCCCGATGTGTAGGTTGATGTGTGTGAGAGTGTGTGTGAATGGGTGAATGTGAGGCACACTGTAAAGTGCTTGGATAAAAAGGTGCTATATAAATGCAATCCATTTACCATTTAACATACACTCACACACACACACACACACACACACTCTCTCAATTACACACTAACACTAAGCTTTGGCACCAATGCTGATTTTGATTTTGCAATTAGATTCAGATTCACAAGGTGATGATTTGTTCTCATTTTGATTTCATTCAGTTCCAATCAATATATTTAAAGAATTAATTAAAATGTTTAAACAATGAATTTATTTTTTTTTCTTGGTTATGAAATTAACAAGTGGAACAAACATCTCTGTTTGATTGGGCATTCAATGTCTCTCCCTCTCTCTCACACACACACACATACACAGAAACACACACACACAGACATACACAGAAACACACACACACACAGACATACACAGACACACACAGAGACACACACACACACACAGACATACACAGACACACACAGAAACACACACACACACAGACATACACAGACACACACAGAAACACATACACACACAGACATACACAGACACACACAGACACACACACACACACACACACACAGGCATACACAGACACACAAAGAGACACACACACACACACACACACACACAGACACAGAAACACACACACACAGACATACACAGACACACACACACACAGACATACACAGAGGTCATTCAATGTTCATACTACACTGTCACTGTCTGCACTACATTTGCAGACACCAAACATTTCAAATCCTAAATACTGGGACACATCAGCCTTAAGACACATCAGCCTTAAGACCAGCCAGTGGTTTCAAGGCAGCTCCTCTGCCGTGTTCAGATGCAACCATCTCTCTCTCTCTCTCTCTCTCTCTCTCTCTCACACACACACACACACACACACACACACACACACTTCATTACACAGCTATGGGATGAATACAGCCGTCTCTCTCTCTCTCTCTCTCTCACACACACACACACACACACACACACACACTTCATTACACAGCTATGGGATGAATACAGCCGTCTCTCTCTCTCTCTCACACACACACACACACAAAGATCTTATGACACAGCTAAGAGTAGAATACAGCCATCTCTCTTTCTCTCTCTCTCACACACACACACACACAGACACACACACACACAGTATTATCATCACAGCATACTGAGTAGAAAGATGACTGTCCTTATGGCTCCTAACAATATAAAGATCTTAATTGTACTGCTCTTTACACACACACACTCACATACACACACATACACACTCATCTAGCTCATTAGCCAGGAACAGTAGTGCTCAAGTTGTATATGCTCTACTGATGGAGGACGATGATACACAGGATTAACATCCCCTAACCCTTATTTAGTATCACCACTGTGACTAATTACTCTACACACATACACACACATACACACACACACATACACACACGCACACAGACACAAAACACACACACAAAACAAACACACACACACAGACACAAAACACACAGAGAGACACAAACAGAGACAGACAGACAGACAGACACACACACACACACACACACACACACACACACACACACACACACACACACACACACACACATACACACACACACTTTCCACAGTGTGTGATTAGACTACACAGGCAGCTATGAGCCTTGTCTTTGTCACGGCTGGGGAAGACACAGCTGAGAGTGAGCAAAGGCAACCACTGGTCTTTCTTCTCCCTTAGTACAGCCATGTTTGGCAGATTGAGACATCTTGTCAGCAGTCTAACACCATTGTTCCTGTGGATTTCTGTCTCTAGGGCGTGTGTGTGTGTGTGTGTGTGTCTGTGTGTGTGACAGCATCTCACTGTGTGATGATTCAGAAAAAGCCCAAGGGCTCACACCTGCCTGTGGTTTTTTAGAACACATACACACACACACACACACACACACACACACAAACACACAATCTCAGTAAATAGGTTCATGTGGAATAAGAACAATATCATTCTTAACACCTTGTTGTTTCATTCTCACTCTCCCCATCCTTTCTCTCTATCCTCCCTTTTTCTCCCTCTCTTACCATCTCTCCCTAATCCCCCTCTTTTCCCCTCTCTTCCATTTCTCTCTCTATCATCCCTCTTTTCCCTATTCCCCCTCTTTCCCTCTCTTAGAGCTCTCTATATCACCCCTCTTTCCCCTCCTCTTCCACCTCTCTCTCTACCCCCTCTCTTTCCCTCTCCTCCATCTCTCTCTCTACCCCCTCTCACTTTCTCTCTCTTCCATCTCTCTCTCTACCCCCTCTCACTTTCCCTCTCTTCCATCTCTCTCTCTCTCTCTACCCCCATCTCTGAAAGACAGGGAAAGATCAGTGATCACAATGATTTGTTCATCTAAAGCCTTCATCACAGTCTGACATGAAGCTTTTGTCTGACTTTTAGCCACATTCTCAAAACTTTAAATACATTAGCACACCATTGGTCTGTTGTAGATATGTGTGTGTGTGTGTGTGTGTGTGTGTGTGTTTGTTCACAGCTGACTCATTTCTTGCTATTTTCACACTATATCAATAATTTACAGGCTTTTCCAGTCACTAACAAGTATTAACCTCTAGATCACACAATTAGCCAAAGAGAGAGTCAAACAAAATTTTGTTAACATAAACATAGAACACTATGGTTCTGGCTCAAAATCAAATGATTGTAACAAACACTAGCATGTGTTTTCTTTACACAGTGAACATGTAGTCAGTCAGAGTATAGTGACTTTCAAAATGCTACCAAACGATGGCATTTCTGAAACTATATTACACTATACCTTTTCACGTATTTCAAATCCATGACTTCATGGACTACATTTACAAACAGTAACCAGTGTGTGAGGGTTTACAGCAATGTTTATATTACATTACATGTTAATGTTCCACAGAATTGGTGTAGATGCACAGGCCTACAGTTATTCAAACCGCTAACATGGTTTTGTCCAGTCTGTAATCACTTTTTTCAAAACCTCTAAATACAACAAAACATCAGTCTGGTGTCAACACCTGTCAGCTTCTGCAATTGCAATTGGAACTGGAGATGGTTTGTCTATTTTTTCTGTCATCTATGTAAACGCTCGCTGTGCCGCTGTTACAGTAATCAAAGCGCTGCAAAGATGGTCCAAGGGAAATGCGCGCACACACACGCACGCACACACACATGCACGCACGCACACACACATGCACGCACGCACGCACACACACACACGCACGCACACACACACGCACGCACACACACACGCACGCACACACACACACAGGCACGCACACACACACGCACGCACACACGCACGCACACATGCACGCACACACACGCACGCACACATGCACGCACACACACACGCACGCACGCACACATGCACGCACACACACACACACACACACGCACGCACACACACACACACACACACACACACACACACACACACACACACACAGCCTCAGAGGTGGCCTATGGGGCAGCTCTTCTGCCAATGCAGTGTTGAGCTCCTGTCTAAGTAAGTGTGATGGATAGATTTAACCAGCTTGGGGCTTTATTGAGTAGACCTTGTGTGTGTGTGTGTGTGTGCAGCCTTCACTGCATGACTGCTCAGGGTCAGATGGTGCAATACACTGCTGTCAAATGACAACCCCTCTTAGAATCTCCCTGTCTCTTTCTTTCTCTATCTTTCTTTCATTCTATCTCTCTCTCTTTCCGTCTGTCCCACTGTTGCGTGTTTACTTTCTCTGCTCTCTCTGTGTCTCTCCATGTTTCTGCTTTCTTCCTCTCTTCCCATCAGTATTTTTTATTCTTTCTCTTCCTCTCCTCATGTCTAGTGTTGTTCCATTTTTCTTCTCCATCTTCACCTCTATGGTCTGTCTATCACCATCTCTGTTTGGCTGCTCTCATGTTTGTTCAGACATGTTTGCTGAGACACATGCTCAGCATATAAACAAGCACACACACACACACACACACACACACACAGATACACTCTGACACACACACACACACACACATACACACATAGATACACTCTGACACACACACACACATAGATACACTCTGACACACACACACAAACACACACATACACACATAGATACACTCTGACACACACACACAAACACACACAAAAACAAAATATATATATATATATATATATATATATATATATATATATATATATATATATATATACGCACACACACACGCACACATACACACATACACAGATGCACTCAGACACACACACACACCGATACACTCAGACACACACACACACACACACACACACACACACACACTGCAGTCTGCAGTAAGGTAATGTCCTACTGTTGTGCTCATTCTGCCCACCCCCAACACTACATGCCTGACTGTTCACATGACAACTTGCCAGGTGAATGTCACTGCTTCCATCACACAGATCTAGAGTGCACCGCAGGACTGTACTTATACTGGACAGACAATCACATTATGGCATCGCATTACAGTAAGAGGCTACTGACGACTAAGGAGGAGCATGTGCTGTAATTACAGTGTTCAATAAATATAGGTCAATAATTATAGACTGATTCTATGGTAAAAACAAAACCCGTGGCTGAATGCTAAATTACTCCGCTCACATCAAACCGTCATATGGAATGTTACAAATGGAAGCTTGAACGGTTCGAATTGTCTTCAAATGATCTATAGGTTCTTCTTTCATTACAGTCATTACAAATCCTATAGGCTTCTATTAGGACAGATACTGATGGGCGGTGGTAGCGTAGTGGTTAAGGAACCTGGCTAGTGTGCAAAAAAAAAAAAAAAAAAGTTGTGGGTTCAAATCCCAGCTGCCACTGTTGTGCCCTTGAGCAAGGCACTGAACCCTAAGTTGCTCTAGGGGAGACTGGCCCTGAACAATTGATAGTTGATGAGTTGTAAGTCGCTTTGGATAAAAGCGTCTGCTAAATGCATAAATGATCCTATATGCTTCTATTAGGACAGACACAAACCCTATATCCTATCGGAAGTACATGCTGTGGAAACAGTAGACAGAGACTAGGAAGGGCTCAGACAGGTGAGAGGAGAAGAGGGAGAAAGTTTCAGATACCCAGCCTGGACCTCAAGGCCCACCTTGAAACCTGTGAAAGTGTGTGTATGGTGTGTGCGTGTGTGTGCATGAGAGAGAGAAACTGATTCTACAGGGAGATTCTACTGGACGCAGTTACTGCAAGATATTTAACACCTGTATGCAGGTCATATATGACCAAAACCAACTCACAGCCTGTAAACCAATAAAGAACAAAACTAACTTACAGTCTGGGAAACCAATAAAACAAGATAAAACAAGCAAATAGTAAACAAATAGTAAAAACAAGCATCAACAAGAGCTGCAGACAAAAAGGAATCAAGCCAAGAGAATGAGAGAATTACAGTTAAATAAAGACAAGCCATCACAGTACAGTGTGACAGTGAAAAGATGGAAGCAAGTGTCCTCCACACAGAGCTCAGCCTGCTTCTGAGTGGATTACTTTTAGCTTAATGTGCTCTCTTCATGGTCTGTTTCTCTGCAGCATTGGGGAGATGCAAGACTTTTATAGAACACATACACACACTTGTTTGTGTGAAATTGCTCATTGTGGATGCACATGGACACGGAGAGAGATTCTTTAAAAATGCATGACACAGTCTTCCCTACGCCAAAACACACACACACACACACACACACACACACACCAAAAGAGCCTTTTTACTTCCATCTCTTAAACACACATGGACACAGAAACAAAGATTCTCTCTCTCACACGTACCACCACCACAACGAAGCAATTGAACACTTTCAGCTTCCAGAAAACTATGTAGAATTATTCTTCATTGTATAACATTACAACCTATTCTACTTCATTGTATAACATTATAACCAATTCTACTTTCCATCTCTCTCTCACACACACACACACACACACACAGACTCATTCACACCTCCTACATTCTTTCATTCCATCAAGGCTGACTTGTATTCGTTTTCTCTCTTTCACTTTCCCACCCATCTCTTCCTCCCCTCTACAGATCTTTCCACTCTCTTTCTCTCCATTCCCCACATCTCTCTCTCATCTCTCTTTTTCACTTTCCCACCTCTCTCTCTCTCTGTGTCTTTGTGGTGTCCTCCTACTTAGCTCCACAGGGAATAGCAGCTAATTGTCTTGCCAGTTCTTTTGACATATTACACCAATTAGCCTCACGCTAACACGAGCCCCACACAAATCCTAGCCTCATGCTAATGCTAGTGCCAGTTCTCCTTACATATTTAACCAATTAGTCTCACCCTAACACTAGCCCTACAAAAATGCTAGCCTGATGTTAATGCTAGTTCTAGTTCTCCTTGCGTAATTCATCAATTAGCCTCACGCTAACGCTGGCCGTTCAGTGAAGCTAACTGCACAATGACGCTCACCACACACTCAACCCTAATGCCAGTTCTCTTGACATGTTTCACCAATTAGCCTCACAACAGCGCTAGCCTCATGCTAGTGATAATGCTTGATCTTGACACTGTGCTGTGCTAGCAAGTCTCTTCAGTCCAACATATTTAAGACCACAGACACACCACACTCCTATCAAAGATGGGAAGAGATGCTAAACTGTGTGTATGTGTGTGTGTGTGTGTGTGTGTGTGTTTGTG
>JAIFZK010000209.1:1180000-1185000 GCA_027481765.1 Tenualosa thibaudeaui | reverse complement strand
TCCTTGCCACCCCCTTTAAACAATAAACAAATTTGTTTGTGTTTTGCTGAGCTCAAAGGATTAATTCTGTTTCCTCTGGAGGGATTCCATGCCCAGTCCTTAAAGCACTCACTTTGGCCTATCTGTGAACGGAGCTGAGCTCTAAAAGTAGTGTGTGTGTGTGTGTGTGTGTGTGTGTGTGTGCCACACCTTTACCCTAGTGTGAGTTTAGCTAAATGCTAAGAGTGGCTATCTAGCGCTGCTTCACTATTGAGACCTCCACCACACAGGTATTGTAAAGGGAGAGTGTGTGTGTGTGTGTGTGTGTGATTGTGTATGTGGCTGCCGCATGTACAGGCAGTATGTGTGTTTGGCTGCTGTGTGTACAGGGAGTATGTATGTGTGGGTGTGGATGTGCATGTGTATGTGTGTGTGTGGCTGCCATGTGTACAGAGAATGAGTGAGTGAGAGTGTGTGTGTGTGTGTGTGTGTGTTGCTGCGGCTTGTATAAGACGTTTCTGAGTGTGTGTGTGTGTGTGTAGCTGCTGTGTGTACAAGGAGTGTGTGAGTATGCATGTGTGTGTGTTGCTGCAGCGTGTATAAGTAGTTTCTGAGTATGTGTGTGTGTGTGCGTGTGTATGTGTGTGGCTGCTGCGTGTACAAGGAGTGTATGAGTAAGTATGTGTGTGTGTGTGTGTGTGGCTGCAGCACATACAGGGAGTGTGTTAACAAAGTCGAGGACTCAGTTAAATAGAATTCCAATACTTGTGCGCCATGGCTCTGAGCTGAGAGCAGAGAGCTGGGTTCACCACTCTGAGGTAGTCGATTGGCAGCGCTCTCCAATCTGAAAATGCCCAACCCAGGCCGCTACAGACCAGGTCTCTGAGGTAGTTGATTGCTAACTCTCTCCAATATCAAAGTGCCCAACCCAGGCCGCTACAGACCAGGTCTCTGAGGTAGTCGATTGCTAACTCTCTCCAATCACAAAGTGCCCAACCCAGGCTGCTACAGACCAGGTCTCTGAAGTAGTCGATTGCTAACTCTCTCCAATCTCAAAGTGCCCAACCCAGGCCACTACAGACCAGGTCTCTGAGGTAGTTGATTGCTAACTCTCTCCAATATCAAAGTGCCCAACCCAGGCCGCTACAGACCAGGTCTCTGAGGTAGTCGATTGCTAACTCTCTCCAATCACAAAGTGCCCAACCCAGGCTGCTACAGACCAGGTCTCTGAGGTAGTCAATTGCTAACTCTCTCCAATCTCAAAGTGCCCAACCCAGGCCGCTACAGACCAGGTCTCTGAGGTAGTTGATTGCTAACTTTCTCCAATATCAAAGTGCCCAACCCAGGCCGCTACAGACCAGGTCTCTGAGGTAGTCGATTGCTAACTCTCTCCAATCACAAAGTGCCCAACCCAGGCTGCTACAGACCAGGTCTCTGAGGTAGTCGATTGCTAACTCTCTCCAATCACAAAGTGCCCAACCCAGGCTGCTACAGACCAGGTCTCTGAAGTAGTCGATTGCTAACTCTCTCCAATCTCAAAGTGCCCAACCCAGGCCGCTACAAACCAGGTCTCTGAGGTAGTTGATTGCTAACTCTCTCCAATCTGAAAATGCCCAACCCAGGCCGCTACAGACCAGGTCTCTAAGGTAGTAGATTAAACCCTTGTGGGGGTTCACTACAGGATCAGTCTGGTGAGACACTAAACCCTTGTGGGGGTTCACTACAGGATCAGTCTGGTGAGACTCTAAACCCTTGTGGGGGTTCACTACAGGACCAGTCTGGTGAGACACTAAACCCTTGTGGGGGTTGCCTACAGGATCAGTGTGGTGAGACACTAAACCCTTGTGGGGGTTGCCTACAGGATCAGTGTGGTGAGACACTAAACCCTTGTGGGGGTTCACTACAGGATCAGTCTGGTGAGACACTAAACCCTTGTGGGGGTTCACTACAGGACCAGTCTGGTGAGACACTAAACCCTTGTGGGGGTTCACTACAGGATCAGTCTGGTGAGACACTAAACCCTTGTGGGGGTTCACTACAGGACCAGTCTGGTGAGACACTAAACCCTTGTGGGGGTTCACTACAGGACCAGTCTGGTGAGACACTAAACCCTTGTGGGGGTTCACTACAGGACCAGTCTGGTGAGACACTAAACCCTTGTGGGGGTTCACTACAGGACCAGTCTGGTGAGACACTAAACCCTTGTGGGGGTTGCCTACAGGATCAGTGTGGTGAGACACTAAACCCTTGTGGGGGTTCACTACAGGGTCAGTCTGGTGAGACACTAAACCCTTGTGGGGGTTGCCTACAGGATCAGTGTGGTGAGACACTAAACCCTTGTGGGGGTTCACTACAGGTCTGCTGAAGCATGAAGGCATAACGTGAGGTGTGTGTGTGTGTGTGTTCTAAAACGAGGTGTGTGTATTCCCTGGAGGGAAGTGACTGATTCCTCGCCACATCTCATGTCTGTTTACACAGCATCCCAGCTCTCTAAAATATCTACATTTGTGTGTTTGCATGAGTGTGTGTGTCTGCATGTGTGTTTGTGTGTGCGTATGTCTGCATGCGCAAGTGTGTGTGTGTGTGTGTGTGCTTTCAACCATTTATCTACCAAGGCCCAGGAGACCACTGCCATAACAGAGACCAGTCAGCAAGGGCAGCAGTGTGAGTGTGTGTGTGTGTGTGTGTGTGTGTGTGTGTGTGCTAAAGGTACAGTAAACTCAGAGTCATTGAGTGATGTCACAGAGAAGTAAATTGAGTGAAACTGTAATTCTGAGGTCCACTGTATGATTAAACACAGGAAACAGCAGCACCAATCATAGGGAGCGGAATCAAGAAACGTGTCGACCAATCAGAGGGAGCGGAATCAAAAGAGGAGGTGGAGTGTGTTGATTCGAGCTCATGGATCAGTTGGTGTATGCTGAAGCGCTTCTCAATGTGTCTGAATGCACACATTACACTCACTCTCTCTCTCTCTCTCACACACACAGACACACACACACACACACACACACACACACAGCCTTAGCCATCATCCATCACACCACAACACACCATCCACACACAGCATGGCTCAGATGCATTAACAAGATTAATACATAATTAAATAAAGAGGATTTGGAGAAAAAGAGAGAGACAAAGAAAGAGAAAGAGAGAGAGAAAGAGAGTGAGAGACAGTGAGTCTATGGATAATAACAACCCATGTGTGTGTGTGTGTGTGTGAAACAAATTCTCCCCCTCCCTGCGTTGTGTTAGAGTTGTCCTGTCTGGCGTGTGTTTTTAATAACTCCACCCACTAGAGCCCAGCAGGGCCGCAGTAATTACCTCAGCGTTCCACAGTCTTCCTACACCACTGCTAATGAGCTGGAACCAACCAGCACTGCCTGGGCCACAAACATGCACACACACACTACTCACCAGGGTTTACATGCCGCTCTGTGTGTGTGTGTGTGTGTGTGTGTGTGTGTGTATGTGTGTGTGCGTGTATGTGTGTGTGTGTGTGTGTGTGTGTGTGTGTGTGTGTGTGTGTTTGTGTGTGTGATGCGTCTCTTAAGGTGTCAGGAGGGAGGTATGCAAGTGTACATACTGTGCAGGCAGTGACTAACTGGTTAGCGTTACATACAACTACATTTTGCTTATTATATGACATCCACAAAGCATATGCAATAATTCTTTGTGTGTGTGTGTGTGTGTGTGTGTGTGTGTATTCACTTCATCCAACCAGGCTTATTATCCAGGTAGAGAGTAAGGCTGAGGCACTATATGATTTGATTAAGCTTTAATCCAAGTGTGAGGTGTCACTACTTATTTGTGTATGTGTGTGTGTGCATGTGTGCGTGTGTGTGTGTGTGTGTTCACTACTTCTAAAACAGCCTGCCATAATTTGATTAAACAATGGGGGGTGTTTTAAACAGGATGTCTGTGATTACACATTCAAGTGGAAGTTGTCTTCCTCCAGAAACCCCCTCAGCTGGAAGAGCCTTTCTGTGAGAGCAGAAAAAGGCCCCTCAAAATCTAGAGCCCTGACTGAGAGAGCAGGTAGAGCAGGTGTCAGAAAGAGACCCCTATAAACCTAGAGCCCTGACTGAGAGAGCAGGTAGAGCAGGTGTCAGAAAGAGACCCCTATAAACCTAGAGCCCTGACTGAGAGAGCAGGTAGAGCAGGTGTCAGAAAGAGGCCCCTATAAACCTAGAGCCCTGACTGAGAGAGCAGGTAGAGCAGGTGTCAGAAAGAGACCCCTATAAACCTAGAGCCCTGACTGAGAGAGCAGGTAGAGCAGGTGTCAGAAAGAGACCCCTATAAACCTAGAGCCCTGACTGAGAGAGCAGGTAGAGCAGGTGTCAGAAAGAGACCCCTATAAACCTAGAGCCCTGACTGAGAGAGCAGGTAGAGCAGGTGTCAGAAAGAGACCCCTATAAACCTAGAGCCCTGACTGAGAGAGCAGGTAGAGCAGGTGTCAGAAAGAGACCCCTATTCACTCACATTGCCAGTTTCCCACAGCATACAGTGGAGGTGTTTAGCTGACAGCTTTACACTCAAATCCTCTTCTGCACACAATAGCCATCAGTCAGTCTTAAACTTCGTCTCAGGTCAGACCCCCCCTAAACACACACACACACACACACACACACACAGAAACAGCTTCACACACACTTCAACATTGCCCTCTTTTCCACCAAAGACTCCCCAAACTGAGTGCCTAGACCTCCTCCTGCTCCTGTGCAAGCTGACAGACACCTTCTCTGCTCAGACTCACAGAGACACCTTCTCTACTCAGACTCACAGACACCTTCTCTACTCAGACTCACAGACACCGTCTCTACTCAGACTCACAGACGCCTTCTCTACTCAGACTCACAGACGCCTTCTCTACTCAGACTCACAGACACCTTCTCTACTCAGACTCACAGACACCGTCTCTACTCAGACTCACAGACGCCTTCTCTACTCAGACTCACAGACGCCTTCTCTACTCAGACTCACAGACACCTTCTCTACTCAGACTCACAGACACCTTCACT
>JAIFZK010000209.1:1092500-1167500 GCA_027481765.1 Tenualosa thibaudeaui | reverse complement strand
GTGTGTGTGTGTGTGTGTGTGTGTGTGTGTGTGTGTGTGTGTGTGTGTGTGCGTGTGTGTGTGTGTGTGTGCTAGTCTTGTCTCTAATGTCTCATCTCACAGGTGGGCTTGTCTGCAGTCTGGGCCAGAGCCACAGATGATCCAACAGAAATAGATGATGGGGACTTACATGACTAATTATCTACCATCCTTCACCTTGTGACAGTGTGTGTGTGTGTGTGATAAAGACTCTGGGCAGCGAATCAGCCTCAGCTGGGCCTCATCTGCTCTCTCTATCACCCTCAGCCAAAGGTTTCACACTCCCCCCCCCCCCACCACCACCACCACAACCACCACACACACACACACACACACACACACAGCCAGAGGTTCCACAGTTCCAAACAGAAATACACAGGCCTGTGACAGCCTGCTAATGTGTGTGAGTGTGTGTGCATGTATGTCAGGTGTAAGTGTGCATTATAGGACTTTCTTTTTCCCTCTGTGTGTGTGTGTGTGTCTGCATGTGCGTGTATGTGTGTGTTTTAGTGTGACTCATACTTTCATGTGTGTGTGTGTGTGCATGTGCGTGTAAATGTGTACTTGTAAGTGTGTATGCGTGCATATTTTGTGTAGACACCTGTATGTTTGTGTGTGTGTGTATGTGTGCATATTGGTGCATCTACTTCATGTATATATTGTGTATTTGTGTGTATGAGAGGAGAGAGAGAGTGTGTGTGTGTGTGTGTGTGTGTGTGTGTGTCTGTGTGTATGTGATAGTACAACTGCATTACAATGTTGCATTGCGTGTGCCATCATGTAGAGGTCAGCATCAAGACCTCTCTGTGTGTGTGTGTGTGTGTATATGTGTCCCTCTCTCTGTCTCTCTCTCTCTCTCTCTGTGTGTGTGTGTGTGTGTGTGTGTGTGTGTGTGTGTGTGTGTGTGCTATCATGTAGAGGTCAGCATCAGGACTTGGAGTAGGGAAGTATGTTCTCCCTGATCATATCTAGAGGGCGTGCAAATGGCTGGGGTGCACGGACGTGGATTTCTCTCTCTCCAGTCGCTAGCTGATTTGGAGGATGAGTATGTAGTAAGTGTGTTTATGTGTCTGTTCATGTGTGTGTGTGTGTTTATGTGTGTTTGTGTCTGTTCATGTGTGTGTGTGTGTGTTTATGTGTGTTTATGCGTGTGTGTCTGCTCGTGTGTGTGTGTGTGTTTATGTGTGTGTGTGTTTGTGTCTGTTCGTGTGTGTGTGTGTTTATGTGTGTGTGTCTGCTCGTGTGTGTGTGTGTGTGTGTGTGTGTGTGTGTTTATGTGTGTTTGTCTGCTTGTGTGTGTGTTTATGTGTGTTTGTGTGTGTGTGTGTGTGTCTGTTCATGTGTGTGTGTCTGCTCGTGTGTGTGTGTGTGTGTTTATGTGTGTTTGTGTGTGTGTGTTTGTGTCTGTTCATGTGTGTGTGTGTGTTTATGTGTGTTTATGTGTGTGTGTCTGCTCGTGTGTGTGTGTGTGTGTTCATGTGTGTGTGTCTGTGTGTGTTTGTGTCTGTTCATGTGTGTGTGTGTGTTTATGTGTGTTTGTGTGTGTGTGTCTGTTCATGTGTGTGTGCATCTACTGCCCATTCAGTGGCCCACACTCCTGTGCAATTTATTGTGAGAGCTGCTAATGTGTGTGTGTGTGTGTGTGTGTGCGGGTATGTCAGGTGTAAGTGTGAATTACAGGACTTTTCCTTTCCCTCTCTCTCTCTGTGTGAGTGTGTGTGTGTGTGTGTGTGTGTGTGTGTGTGTGCGTGTCCTATTTATCTGTGTGCCTACTGTAATTTGACTCGTCTATACTTGTGTTTGTGTTTGGCTAGGGCAAGAGTGAACCATTACGTAAACACACTCAGGCACAGGGCTAGTGATACCACTGTGTATTGATAAACTTGATAAATGAAATTTCTATGCAGTATAGCTAACACACACAAGTGATGTGTAAGTGTGTGTGTGTGTGTGTGTGAGAGAGAGAGGCACACTGCTTGCCCTGGTTAAAGCCTATCTGTGGGTATTAATGTGCAGAACACCCTACAGTGAACAATCACACACAAGAACAGTCACATGCAGAGCTAGTTATACCAGCGGGGTGTGTGTGTGTGTGTGTGTAAATGAATGACCATCTAAGCATGTAAGAAAGTGGGAGCATGCACATGTGTGTGTGTGTGTATGTGTGTGTGTTAAATGAATGACAAGGCATGGAATGGTGTGTGTGTGAGAGAGTGAGTGTGTGTGTGTGTGTGTGTGTGTGTATACTCTGTGTGTACATGAACTGAAAATATTCCATTAGCTGGAGCAGTGAGGGCAGCAGTGCTGTGGCTAATGCACTGAGCTTTGAAGCCTGGGGTGATTCTGGGAGTCAATGTAATTCATCGTCACACTGGGTTAGCCAGGCTGCATGCGTGTGTGTGTGTGTGTGTGTGTGTGTGTGTGTGTGTGTGTGTGTGTTTGTGTGTTTGGGGGAGTTCAACAGCAGCGGTTGCCACGGCCACTGCTGCTTCCATGGGTCCACTGGTGCTGCTGCAGATGGAGCTTTACTGTGCATGCTAACAGTTCTGCTAAAGCTAATCTACTCTGTATTGAAGTCATTTAATCTTGACCAAGATAGAGCAACATAACACAATGGGAGCAAACGTGAACAGTTCCGGTCTGCATAAGTGGGAGTGTCACATTACATAAACAACATAACATAAACTGTATTGTATGATACCACCAAATCACACTTTGGGACCTTGAAAAACCATGAACCAAGCTAGCGAGCTAACATACTAGTTAATTTAAGTGAATGTCAGTGACAATGGCAACATACCTATGTGCTAACTAGAAGCTAAAAGATTTTGGACTTAAACTTAATATACTGCTAAAACCTACCTTTATTTTGCTCTGTCCACTTTAACAAATATATCAGTAGTTATCCAGCTGGTTGTCATTCTGTGTTATATCACTTCTCAATTTAAAACGTAAAGTTAGCTAGTTCACTAGTGTTAGCTCGCCAACAACAACATGTCAAGTGGTAGCTGCCTGACCTGAAAGTTTTCTCCAAATCTGAACTGTAACAACTCACACTATTATTTTGATTTTCATGTTTTTTTGACAGATGAATCCAAAAAACCCTCAATACCTCCAAAAGATACTGACTAACACCTAAGTTACATCCTCAACTATTCACCAATATTTCCACCACAAAAACAAAAACTACAGCTGATTTACATTCACATTTAAGCATTTAGCAGACACTTTTATCCAAAGCAACTTACATTTTGTCAACTATCAGTTGTTCAGGGCCAGTCTCCCCTAGAGCAACCTAGGGTTAAGTGCCTTGCTCAAGGGTACAATGGTGGTTGCTGGGATTCGAACCCACAACTTTTCAGCCAGGTTCCTTAACCACTAGACTACCACCACCCATGATTTTGATTTGCTAAGTAACAGCCAGAAATACCCCATACATCTAGCCACGTACCCTACCAAACCACATGGGTGTTTGTGCTAAAATGTATGTGATGCAAAGATAACAGTGAAATTTGCTAGCTGAGTCCCTGAGATGGAACACCAACCATTCACAAATGGCAGAGGCAGAACTGCAAACTGGTTGTGGTTTGTGCTGGGAAAACTTGTTAGCACATCGTCAATTGGCCATTGATAACACACCCTGAACACACCAAGCATACTGTCCGTGGGCTACATTAGGTTTTATGTTTAGATGGCTCTAGTTTAAACTAATGCATACGCCTGTGAGGTTTCAGCTATGCCAGTCTTAAACATGCATTAAAATGCATTATCCCTTATGGTTATTACTGACTAACTTGGCTGGACTATCTCTAGTGACGACGTGCTAAAGCAAATTCCGTTTTAGAACATACATAAAGGTAGTTATAAAAAACGACGAAAATACTAACAAAGTGTCTGTAATTGAAAATGGTTTTGGAAAATTAGTTCTTGCTTTATTTCTCCACAGATTTATGAATATGGGTTTTTAACCTTCAAGTTGCACTTTAAATGACAATGACAGTTGGCCAACGCTAACTCTAACCTCTATTCCTGACACCACACTGTTTAAATGACAATGCTAGCGCTCCAGCTGAAGCTAATGTAAGAGGTATTATGACTGACAATTAGTGAAGTTACATGCACAGAGAAATCTAATGAAAGCATTAATCACACTATTGATTCATTCTATAGAATCTTAATGACACGTCTCCATTCATAAACTCCACCTATAGTATGATATACATGTAAGGGATAACTAACGGCAGGACGTGTGTATTTCGGTTAATATTGCGTGTTCTAGGTGGTTATAAGGTCCCGACGTGGAGCAGAGTGGATTTTGCACCAGTTAACTGGGCTAAATGCGCAGTTTACATTCTACTAACTAGCCCACAGCTTCGGCTAGTGATAACCCATGGAAATGCAATAATCTTCTACCCTATAACAGGCCTATACACAGATGCTGAACAGGCACTCTATACCAACCATGGCAGTTTCTCTTCACCTTAATTAATATCTTTGAGGCAGTTGTGCCATTTGAGTAGCCTGCTAGCAACGCAACGCAACATGTTTGTGCCAAAAAATACCCCCCAAATCCCCTGATGGGCGTCACAACCATTAGTTCCAGCAAAGCTCTTCAGGGGGTAGCACTTGCCCCTTGACCTCTGCAAAGGCAGTCAAAAATAAACAGCCCAAAGCACCACAGTGTGTGTGTGTGTGTGTGTGTAGGTTTGCATATGGGTAGAGATTTTTTTTGTTTGTGTGTTTGCATGTGTGTATGTTTATGGATGGATACAGTTTTTGTGTGTGTGTGTGTGTGTGTGTGTGTGTGTGTGTGTGAGTGCTGACTGGTCTGATGATAGATCAGTGCCGCTCCCCAACCTTTTGCCTCTCTGCTGGTCTCATATGCCTACAGATTGGTCTCAGTCATGGTGCAGATCTCATGGGCTACGACAGAAGATACCACAGGAACACACACACACACACACACACACTGTACATGCAGGCACACATACACACACACACACTGCCAAAGTGTTGCGAGGAAATTGGCTGTCTTATCTGTCCACCTTAACTGTGAGATGAAGCAGTGTGTGTGTGTGTCCCAGTGTCATTTAGCTCACAGATAAAGGAACCTATGTGTGTGTGTGTATGTATGTGTGTGTGTGTTTCCTGTCCGCACTTTTCTATTCCAGTACTTGGTGCTTATTTAATAGGTCAACTAAGATGACCAGAGGAGCAATAGTGCTTGAGTAATGTGTGTGTGCTTGAGTAATGTGTGTGTGTGTGTATGGGGACTCTAAGCCGGATCAGAGCCAGATTTGAGCCAGAAGGAGTGTCCATGTGTCTGCTGAGTGGTCAGAGACAGCTGGGTAAGGCTGCCGAGGGCAAGCTGGCATCTCTTGACCTGGAAGAGCAGGTAGGCTCAATGGGCTATCCACACACACATACACACACACACACACACACACACCTAATTGCACACACACACACACACACACACACACACACACGCGTGCGAACACACACACACACACACGAATACGCACACACACACACACACACAAACCTGCATGCTCAGCACCTGACCTATCTTGCATTTGGAAGGCATAATCTGTTCAAAGTGCTTCTCTTCACTACTGTATATACATCTATAGCACTACTGTATATACATCTATAGCACTACTGTATATACATCTATAGCACTACTGTATATACATCTATAGCACTTTGCCTGTCTTCTACTACGCATCTGTACAATTGTATATGCATGTATTAATATATCTACACCCCTGTAGATTTCTCCATATTACATCTGTATATCTGTACATCTGTAGATTTGCCTATGTATGGGAGTAAAGAACATTTGTATATTAACATGCTTCATCTGCACATTGCTCTTTTGTAAATCAATAATTTATACCCATCTTTTACACTGCCCTATCTGTAAATAACTGCTCCCATAACTTTTACATTTGTACATAATCTGCACATATCTATTCCCCCTTTCACACTGCCCTTATCTGTACATAACTGCTCTTAACTATACATACTGTACATATTGCACTTTCTGCTAGTTGCACTTCTGATTAGATGCTAAACTGTATTCATACATGTGTAATGACAATAAAGTTGGATGTAATCTAAAGAAAAGAAAAAGCAAGTATGTGGTATACCAAAACCTAATCTACAAAAATCTACAGTGCACTATATCTAAAGACCTTTGGCAGCATTTATGACTGGACACAGTACATTTATGCATTTAGCAGATGCTTTCAGACATTTTGTTAACCATCAATTGTACAGGGCCAGTCTCCCTTACAGCGTCTTAGGGTTAAGTGCCTTACATCAGGACCAGTCTCCCTTACAGCGTCTTAGGGTTAAGTGCCTTACATCAGGACCAGTCTCCCTTACAGCGTCTTAGGGTTAAGTGCCTTACATCAGGACCAGTCTCCCTTACAGCGTCTTAGGGTTAAGTGCCTTACATCAGGGCCAGTCTCCCTTACAGTGTCTTAGGGTTAAGTGCCTTACATCAGGACCAGTCTCCCTTACAGCGTCTTAGGGTTAAGTGCCTTACATCAGGACCAGTCTCCCTTACAGCGTCTTAGGGTTAAGTGTCTTACATCAGGGCCAGTCTCCCCTATTTAGGGTGAAGTCTTGCTCAAGGGCACAATGGTGGCAGCTGGGATTCAAACCCAGAATTTCCAGCATGCTAGCCAGGTTCCTGAACCGTTACGCTACCACCCCCCCCCAGAAAGGGGTATATATATATATATATATATATATATATATATATATATATATATATATATATATACAGTCATTGATAATTATAAACTTTACACACACACACACACACAAATTGCAGATGTTTGCATGAAGAGAGAGGTCTGATCAGATAGGTGTGAGGGTGTGCGCTAACCTGAGGAGACCCAAACCTCCAGTGTGTGTGTGTGTGTGAGTGTGTGTGTGTGGGTGGGTGGGTGGGTGTGTGTGGCCCAAACACTTTGCTATAAAGTGCCGCTGCTGATGTGGGCCTGCTAGCTAGCAAACATACTGTTAACGCTACTGTTTAAAGAAAGCTCTGTCAAATCTCTGTGTGTGTTTGTGTCATTGGGCCCAAGTAGCACTTAAGGGGAAGAGGAGTTTGTTGGTGGGTGTGTGTGTGTGTGTGTGTGTGGCTGTTGTCTGTCTACATTAGTACATCTATGTCTCTCCGCAGACACAGAGGTGCCACACAACTGCTCAGTGTCCCAAAGCTGAACACTTCATTGACAGTAAAAAACACACACAGACACACACAGACACAGACACACACACACTCCATGTGTGTGGATGCTCCAACTCACAAACACATGCACACGCATGCACACACACATACACACACACACTCCACCCTCCCTGTGTGACAGTGCAAATGCTACAACTCACAAACTGCTAAAAAGTGAGCTTTAGGGCTTCTTTGCAGAGAAGTCCTAGTCAGAGGGAACTATTAGAGAGTTTTTAGAGACATAGAGAGAGAAAGACAGAGAGAGAGAGAGAGAGAGAGAGAAAAAAGACAAAAGGATATTTAAGAAATATTTAGCTTAATGTTAACAGGGCCTACAAAATATTGTTATAATGTTAGCAGGGCACATGTTAACATCACACACACACTAAATCCCAAAGACTGATACTACATGGGTTAACCTCTGTCCTGTTCAACTCTTCATCATTGCCAAATGCTAATTGGTCCAGAAATGCTACATGCTACAGAAGTATCAAGTTTGACTGAAACAGTGCCGCTGATCTCAGGTTGTCTGCTGGTCTACTCCACAAAAAAGAGTCCCGTCACTCAGCTGCTCTCAAGTTGAGAGGGTCAAGTAGCGCCTGAAGTGACAGCACATCAGTGAGGACAGTGTGTGTGTGTGTGTGTGTGTGTGCGAGGGTGTATGTACATGCATGTGTGTTACAAATAATAACAATAATAATAATATGAATCGCTAGGTAATGACATAGCAAACACACCCTTCCCCCAATCCAACCCGGCCAATATAACTATGGCCTTGTCTTACTCTCTTCTGTGTCTGTGCTCACACACACACACACACACACACACACACACACACACAGACACACAGACACACACACACACACACACACACACACACACACACACAGACAGACACACACACACACACACAGACAGTGACCACCATGAACACATGCCGTGTGAGGTGCAGCTCAAACACCCAAACTGACAAACAGGCAAATAAATAAACATCATATGAAAATAAAATACCAATTATCACAATATATAAGCAAAGACTCACTAGAGGCACAAATATACCATATATCAGAATATATTCAAGCAAAGTGTTGCTATGGAAAAAAATATTCTGTATACCACATAGAAAGCGTTGCTAGGGGAAACAGCACTGTATCTAAGCAGATATATCACACTTCTTCTTTAACTGCCATTTGCTACTGGTTCTGGGTCAGATATGCAATGGACCTGCTTAGCACCTGCGTGTGTGTGTCGGTGTGTGTGTGTGTGTGTGTGTGTGTGTAAGGACAGATGACCACTGCGCAGCTCCGGTAAGGGACCAATCAGCTACACTCATCTGTCATCTAAATGGCCTGGGGCATGAAGGGCCCACCCAGGTAAATGGCATCCAACACCACAATCTCTCCTCACACACACACACACACACACACAATAACACACACACATTACCATTACAATTTATCCAGGTAGAACACACATTACCATTACAATGCATCCAGGTAGAAGCTTTCACCCAACGCCCATACACACACAACCCTCACAAGGTTAGCATCACACAATTAAGAGTCTTTGCTTTCTAATGAATGAGATTCTGCTGAACTCCAGTCTGGTCT
This sequence comes from Tenualosa thibaudeaui, assembly GCA_027481765.1. Classification (NCBI taxonomy): domain Eukaryota; kingdom Metazoa; phylum Chordata; class Actinopteri; order Clupeiformes; family Clupeidae; genus Tenualosa; species Tenualosa thibaudeaui. The sequence goes on along the minus strand of JAIFZK010000209.1, from coordinate 1,158,626 downwards.
CTGTGCGCTCTGATCCACTGGCCCTGCTCTCACACGGCTCCCTAAAGTGCCGGGGACGGCCCCATAAATGTTTATTACGCTGATAAATAGCCCTGATGTGCTGCTGAAGCCCCAACACTCCTGTTTGGGCAGCGTCCAAATGCCAAGGAACAGGTATTGATTGCCTTAGCAGGGAGGTGTGTCTCTACGGGACGGAAGCTGTAGCTCACTGCACTAGCAAGGGGAAAACACACACACACACACACTTTCATATCACCACATTCTATTCACCATTTCTAATATCCCAGCATCCAATTCACTGTCTACAGCGCTAATAACTGCTTGACGACAGGCACAGAAAAACAAACAAACTCGACAACAAGACAACCCAGAAAACGTCTCTTTCCACATCGATATTACAGCAAAGAGAGAGAGAGAGAGAGAGAGAGAGTTGGCAAATGGCATTCAGACCATGATGCCTTGCACACAATGCCTTTAGGTTGAAATGAATAATTCAGGGGGCAGTGAGTGTTGGCCCTCTGCTCTCCATTCTAATCCAAGCAAGCGCAGGGGCCTGTTCCCTACAGAGGGGTCGACACCCAATGACAGTCGCGGAGATGTGTGGAGGGCAGAGAGGCGGAGGATAGAGAAGTGAAGGAGAGGATAGATTGTAGAAGAGAGGAGATAGTGATGGCGATGAGACCAATTCCATCTAGACCGAGTCAAAACCGAGTCTTTGAAAGGTCAAGAATGAGTCAAAACGAGTCTTTGAAAGGTCAGGAACGAGTCAAAACCGAGTCTTTGAAAGGTCAACAACGAGTCAAGACCGAGTCTTTGAAAGGTCAAGAACGAGTCAAAACCGAGTCATTGAAAGGTCAAGAACGAGTCAAGACAGAGTCTTTGAAAGGTCAAGAACGAGTCAAGACCGAGTCCATTGGTTTTTAGATGTTGCAGAGAGCGAGTCTTTGAGGAGGCCTATGAATGCCTATCAGAATGCCTCTGCACTGAAATGGATGGGATTATGATGCAAGCACATGGCTTCACTCTGTAATTGGTGTGTAAAGTTATTTTGTAATAATGAGCGTTTTATGAATATTATCATGCAAAACATCTTTTAAATAAAGAAAAATTAAGGCCTTCTCCTCCCACTGTGAGCCAAGACTTTTTATTAAAAGTATTTTTACTTTTGACTGCGAGACGAGACGAGACGAGACCGAGAGAGCAGAAAATGGTCTCGTCTTGAATCCCAGACCAGATTTGAATAGGATGCTGAGAGGAGGAGAGAAGGAAAGAGAGGAAAAGAGAAGCAAGAGAAGAGAGAAGGATAGAAGGAAAGTGGAAGAGGGAGAGCAGCGGAGAGAAGAGATGAAAAGAGAGAAAGTAATAAAGGAGGAGTGAGGAGGAAGAGAAGAGGGAGGGATGACAGGAAATTGGATATCCAGGTAGTGAATGAAAGAGAAGAGTGGAACCATTTTTTCTTTCTTTGTGTGTCTGTTCCATTTTATTCCCCACCCCCATCACACACACACACACACACACACACACAGTCATATCTCCCTGTGGCTGTGTCCTCCTGCTCACTTCAATCATTCATTCATCACCTCAGCCCCTCACCACACACTGCTAGCCAATCCCTCGCTCTCTCTCTCTCTCTCTTCCTCTTCTTCACATTGTCATCTCACTCTCTCACTGCAGCTGGTCTTGTTCTTCCTTCTCCCTCCCTCCCCTCTTCCCTTCTTTACATCTCTCCTCTCACCTTTCCTCTTTCCTTTCATTCTGCCTCTCCATGTGTGTGTTCCCATCTGCCTTGGCAACAGCTTGTCTGCCCAGACAACACACAGTGTGTGTGTGTGGAACAAATGAAGAGGTCTACTCAAGCCACAAACACACACACACACATTCATGAACAAGCACTCCCATTAAAACACATGCATGCATGAATGTGCACACACATTAATAAACACACACACTCACACACACACACACACAGTGTGAGAATGTTTTGTTGCCTTACAAACCTCTACGCCTCTACAAACACACTTCTCAGATCCATTCAGATGCCTTTTACATCCATCCATCCCCCCTCCACACACACACACATATATACACACACACACACATAAATTAATCTCAAGACAAGATATCTATTTCGGAGCACCCAGAGGAACAAGCGGCTGTTCAACAACAGAGTCTGTGAGTGCAAAGAGGGGTCATACCTCTGTGTGTGTGTGTGTGTGTGTGTGTGTGTGTGTGTACCTGTGTATGTGTATGTGTGTATGTGCGTGTACCTGTGTATGTGTGTGTGCGAGACAGAGAAAGAGATAGAGTGCAGCGAGAGGTCACATTAACAAGTGTGTCAAACCTTTCAGTGAACATTATCAGTGCGCCTGATACCCACCAGGGCAAAGGCTAAGTGTGTTAGCAGACATCCCTCTCTCTCTCCCTCTCTCCCCCTCTCTCTCTCCCTCTCTCTCTCTCTCTCTCCATGTCTCTGAGTGTTACTATAAGGTGCTGGCCTTGCATGATAGACTCGGTGCTTAATATATCTACCTGCACATTATTTGATTTATTCATTAGATTTGTGTCACACCGGCAGCTGGGATGTGTGTCAAGACAGATATGTGTGTGTGTGTGTGTTTGAGTGTGTGTGTCTGTGTGCGTGCGTACGCATGTGTGTGAGTGTGTGTATGAGTGTGTGCATGCATGCAAGGCTGATCCATTTGCCACACTCTTGCTTAATTTTCTATAAATAAGTGAATTAATGTATGCTAATCAGGGAACCACAGACTCCTGCTCATCCGGACCTGAGCTCTGACTCTGGGGTGGATCTGGGCCAGATCAAAGCCAGATCAGAGCCAGTTCATAGTCAAATCAGAGCTAGAACCTCTTCTTTTAGAGGACTGAGAGAGAGAAAGAAAGAGAGAAACTCTTTCTGTGTTTGTGTATGTACATCTTATATATCTGTAGGTCTATATGTGTGTGTATGTATGTGTGTACACGTGGGCATTTACACATTTCTGTGTGTGTGTGTGTGTGTGTGTGTGTGTGTGTGTGTGTGTGTGTGTATCTCTTGTACATTCTCTCCTAAACTGTTTCTCAGAAACAGGGTGAATGGTGTGTGTGTGTCTTTCTCAGAAACAGGGTGAATGGTTGTGCAGATCACATTCTCTACCTTCTTAAAGCTGCCTCTTCTCTTCCCTTCTCCTCTCTTCTCTTCCATTCTCTTCTCTTCTCTTCTCCTCTCTTCTCCCTGCATTCTAAAGCTGCCTCTTTTCCTCTGCCTCGCCTCATCACTAAGGAGGACTCATCAGTGTCTTCCCAACTGAGCCTAGCATTGCTATTGTGGCCCTGTAATACCTCCAGAATAACTCATTTAGAGACGACACAGTCAATACACACACCAAGCTTTTTTACACTCTAACAGGCAGGGCAGTGCTCACATCAGTAGCTAATTCATCCCATCCTCATCAGTTTGTGCTTTCAAACTGATGCAGCGATATCTAAATATAGGATGTAAAATGAATGAGAAACTCTTTCCCAATTCAGTGTTGGAGAACTAAAGTCAGGGGGGATGTATGCGGATCTAAAGGTTAATTTTTTTTTTCTCTAATGTTTGTTGGTTTTTTTTCTAATGTTTGGGCATTGTCTTAGTAAATGCAAGTTCTGGGTAAACATGCGACTTATATAAGAACTATAACTCCCTCCCTAACTTCTCCACTTCAACAGACGTGAATGCTTGCTCATACAATCCCCTGGCTGCCTGTGTGTGTGTGTGTGTGATGGTAAAACCCATGGTGCACCATGGCCCTGGCAAAGAGTCTCAATCACGTTTTTTCCGCTCGTGTTCCTTTTAGCACATTATTCTTGCCTGTTACACACACTCACACACACACACACACACACTCACACACACACACACACACACACACACACACACACACACACACACACACACACACACACACACACACACACACACACACACACACTCACACACAGACAGACCAATGAGCTCTGTACATTATTCTGGCCTGTTATACACGCGCACACACACACACACACACACTCACACACAGACAGACCAATGAGCTCTGTACATTATTCTGGCCTGTTATACACGCACACACACACACACACACACACACAGACCAATCAGCTCTGCACATGATTCTGGCCTGTTACACTCATGAGAGCAGCATTTATGTGTCTCACAGAAGAGAAGACTCTGTCAAAACACACACACGCTCATGCACACATTCACACACACATACACACACATGCAAACACACACACACAAACCAATCAGCTCTGCCCTCCAGAGGACACTTGACCATCAAATGAATGGTTTGAGTTATTGATTTGATATTTGATCATTGAAAATATTTGATAATTACGTATTATGTAAGTTGGTCAGTGATGCATTTAGAATAAAACTTGCTTTTACACACACACACACACACACACACACACACACACACACACACACACACACTACCTTTGCCCTCTCTGTTTCCCAATGAAGCTACACGCTTTTACCCTTTTTATCTCTCTCTCTCCCTGTCTCTCATCTGCAGTGCAAACATATGGGTGAAGATGAGGAGGACCTGTGAGAGGAAGAGAGGAAGAACACGTAGAAGATAACAACACTAACCAAACAACGATGGGAGAGGACAGGGACTATGGACACAGAGGAGAGAGGAGTAGTGAGGAGAAGGAGAGGCTGGGAAAGGATAGGACAGGAGAGGAGAGATGACAGATGATGAGGCACTATGGACAGAGGAGAGAGGAGCAGACAGGAGTGAGGAGAGGAGAAAAGGGGAGAGAAGAGGAGAGGAGAGGAGAGGAGAGGTGAAGAGAGGAGAGGAGAGCAGAGAAGGGAAGAGGAGAGAAGAGGAACCAAGAGAAGAGGAGAGAAGAGGAGATAAGGGAAGAGAAGAGAAGAGGAGAGGAGGGGAGAGGAGAGGAGAGGAGAGGAGGAGAGAAGAGGAGAGGTGGATCCAGCCTGTCTGCCGTGCAGAGCTGCAAGAGGAGCAGGTCTGTCTGTAGGAGCCAGTAGCGGCCCAGTAGTGGCCCAGCACAGCCGTGGATGCAAACAATCCTGTCTCTAGTTACAGCGTGATGAAAGCAGAGGCGCTGAGGCTGTCTGGGAGAAGCAGAGTGGGCCGCTTATAAGAATCGATCCCACTGAAGCACATTCATGGGCACGAAGCATAAACCTGAGACGCACTCCAGATATAGACCACGCTGATGACATTTTATGGGGAGATTGATATGGCGGCAAGTGTATCCAGTTGAATCTGGTCGAAACAGACTCACTCTATGGCCAGAGAGACGAAGGGGAAGAAACAGGTGGTCTGTTAACTACCTCCTGTAGTTAACAAACAAAATCGAAAACATTCACCACGGCTTGGCTACACTACAGTAAGGGGCACTGCACAACACACATACACACACACACACACAATAAACATCTAATATATAATAATATAATATATACAAACAGCATAATGATGGTTGTAGATGCTTAATAATATGTTATTTTTAAAAGACGGACACGTTAAATGAGAGTACAAGGACAAGACCAAACCGCAGTAGATTTGAAGCAAGGGAGAGTGTGCAGAATTGCGCACCTGGGATCCGAGTGTGTGGGGGTGGGGGTGGGGGGCACTTTGTTGAAGCCTGCGCTATGTCAGGGCATGTGTGACATTCTACCTGCATAGAAAAATGAAGGAGAATTCTTAAAATGTGTGATTAACTGTCATTAATCATAAACAACTTAAATTTTCTGTTGTGATTAATTCAATTCATTTTTAATTGGTTGACAGCACTCAGTACAATATAATATAATATCTGTGTCCAAATCTGAGATTGTTATATGTATTTGTGAACATGGGAGTGCATGTGTGTGAGACCGAGTGCATGTGTGTGAGACCAAGTGCATGTGTGTGAGACCGAGTGCATGTGTGTGAGACCGAGTGCATGTGTGTGAGACCGAGTGCATTTGTGTGAGACCGAGTGCATGTGTGTGTGCTAATGGGTGAATTAGGACTAATGCTAGAAGACTGCGTATGTCCGTGATTGTCCACAGCAGTACTAGGACCAGCAGCAGCAGCAGCAGCAGCAGCAGTAGGGTAGATTGATTATGAGCATAATGGCCGCCCTGATAGAGGGTCAGTTCAGTTCAAAACGGCCTGAATCAGCAAGAGGGACTCCATGCCAAGGCCAACAGTCAAGTACATCTAATAGTAATGCACCAATGCAGCACACTCACACACACACACACACACACACACACTCACACACATACACACACACACACACACACACACACACACACACACACACACACACACACACACACACACACACACACACACATACACACAGTAATGCACAAATACAGGTCTGATGCACACATGCACAGACACACACATCCAGGCAAAGAACTGTGTGTGTGTGTGTGTGTGTGTGTGTCAAGGGAGATGGAGGGATGATGGCGGGCCTCCGTGGCGAGCCTCCAGATACGGTGTAAGCCCCAGTGGGAGTTACACCCACCCCCTCCCTGCAGCACATAAAAGCTGCTGATTAAATGTAGTGTGTGTGTGTGTGTGCGTGCATTGTGTATGTGTCGTACATACACACACACACACACACCCTCCATACCGCCATCAAACATAACACTCCACAAACTGCTGTTATTGACATGCAATATGCAAAATGTCCCTTTTATGGGTCTGTGCTCAGGATGGTTTAGCAACCCACTGTAGTGGAGGGGGGCTTTATGGCCTTTACATGAGTGTGTATGAGTGTGTGTGTGTGTGTGTGTGTGGATATCTAACCTTGTATTTCTGTGTGTGAATGTAAGATTTCTAATAAAAACATACAGGCTAATGACAGACTTCAGAGACTGAGCCAGTATATAGTGGTCCAAGCCTGCATATATGGCATATACTGGTATCACACACACACACACACACACACACAAACACACACACATATATGTATATATATTTGTGTGTGTGTATATATATATACTGTATAGTGGCATATAATGGTCTTGGCATGCATAACTGTAGCTTGTTTATTTTACATCTGAGTACTGAATTAGTACTACAGACATTTGTGCTTTGCCAGTAACACGGGATAACAGAAGAGATATAACACATTGATGGTTGGAGCATTTGAGCATTTGTCAAGCAACCTAGGTCATCCAATGATGTGCATCTCTGAACAAAGACACTTTGAAGCTGGAAAAAAAGTAATTTGGTTACTTTGATCTTCTGAAATGGGCCTATTTGCATTCTGGACTGCTTCCCACATTGTAGGTTCGCCAAATAGAACTCAACAAGGCTCTGCTTTCCTGAAAACAGCACAGCAAAAACGACACTTCAAAGCCTGGCGTTTTGGTTCCATAGTTACCAAGGGTGTGATTCATTAATTAAGACGCCAAGATTAGCTGCAGGTTGTCAACCTCCGGTGTGAGTGACGTCAGCGCCAAAAACCCTGCTAATGATATTCGAGGCCAGTCATCAGGGGCCCACGAGCTGAAGAAACCTTACTCCTCGAGGCAGATGCTCCATCACGTACGCTATCGACTTTTCAACCCCGTGTCGTGCTGATATGTGTAGGCTACAGCACTTAAACACAGCCGCTGAGACGGAGAATCATGAACATATCAACACATTCCAATTATACGTGTCTTCATGCGACACTAAAAAGAATTATACGGATTTGTGGAGGCATAAAACAGCTAAAATAGATGAGCCTCGAGCAATTAGCTGTAATCCCTAATTTCAGGCATTATCTGCTTCCCGCCTAAATGTCTTTACCTGTGCCAACTGACGTTTCATCAAATGAACAACATAAAACATAGCATGAAATCTCCCTTCTCAAGAACGCCGCGGTGCCAAATCTGCTGTGAATCAAACACACAGGCGAACCCATAATGAGCTCTGAAAAGCCTCAATTGAAGAAATGGCTAATTATCCCACTGCAAATATGAAGCCTGAACCAGAGGACAATTTGCTATCGAATTCTCAATGTAGCACAACATCTTCGATTCTAGAAGAATCGTTATGTTATCAACATGAGGCCGAAAGGAATGTGTGCGCCTCTGCAGTATCCGTTTCATCCGGAAAGAGTATTTTATAACTGACGCTTTAATTAAAACGAACAGCGACAGGGCCTACTGTGTGGTGTGTCAATTGTGTTAATTTTTCCTGTGGGTGATTTGTAAGGTTCACTATTTGAACAATACACCATTTTGTCAATGCTCCCAGAAATGCATGTGGCCTCCAAACATCACCAGTCGATGCATTACGCATAGCATGAACTGCAAACTTGAGTCCCATTTGAATGGCTTACTGTAGCCTACACCAGCACAGGAAGGCTATGAACACAATCTGCATCTAGCCCAAATAGAGCCTGGTGGCCAACATCATGATCAATCCAGAAAATCGATAAAGTAGAGCGGACAGTTCCTGCCTATAGTAACCCGGCAATTTTACGTGCGCCCGCATCAGTGTTGGGGCTGTCATGGAGAATCACGACTGACAAAAACAAAATATATAAACATACACCAAACCACCTCCACTTTAAAGCATCGCCTAACGCGTCTAAGGTCTGCATCTGGTTAGGATTTGTTTCATATCAGGTTAGGCAGATAAACCACGTATCTACCCTACCAGGTCGCCTTTTTCAGCACACTTCTGTTCTTGAAACGGGCTACGGAGTTAAAGAGAGGAGTTTGTCAGCGAGGGCACTTTTTCGCGTGGGATTTGCACTTGATTTGGCATCTCGGTGCTCGAGCGGCAAGCATCCCGGTCCCGTTGTCCCGCTCTGCAACTCTCGTGAGGTTAATTACGCCTCGCGCGACTGCCTTTAGTGTAAACGTGATAACGGCCGGCGAATTCCGCTCCAGGACACGGATTCACGGTCAGCGAGCACTCGCGCATCAGCTGAAGTCATTCCAATATATAAAGGGGTTCTGTACTGTTCGTCCGCTGGTTTGATCCCAGCTTCAAAGTCATACGCGCTACTCGTATGTGTGTGTGTGTGTGTGTGTGTGTGTGTGTGTGTGTGTGTGACGACACTGATCAGATAACCATAAAAGTTCCAATAGCTGTCAAGTTGTTGACACAGCTGCTGGGCTCTGTTGACGCGGAGCCCTGAGGAGCACCAACAAGTCAATGTTCCTCTCTGCTCTTTTTATGTTCTTATTCTTCAGAGGGTTACGCAATGCACGTGGCAGCTATCAGTCCTGTCGTTTAACCCTGAGCTTTCGTGCCGAACCCCTGTAGTCCACAGTCTCAAGCTCGCATGCCACTCAGGCGCCCTGCAACATCTGCTCTCGCACCCCAAACGCTGGCTTACCTTACTTGGATAGCCTCTGAGCCGTTAGTCGCGCATCCTCACTCCGAGAACCTCAGTGCAGTATTCCTCTAAAGGAAGAGCGTTCGATTTATGGCACGGGCGACGGAGAGCAGAGACACCCGACAGTGGGCTCTGCTTGAAGCTCTGTTAATTTCTCCGGTGTCCGCGAGCTCTGCCTCTCTCCTCTGCTCTGACAGCGCGCAGGATTCCCCACCAGTCCACAGCGAGCGTGCTATTGGTCGGTGGGACTCCCCGTGGCCCCGAAACCGGAGGAGGGGCCAGAAAGCTCTGCCAGCATCCCACCGTACAGTTAAACTGCCACAGGCAGGAAAGGCATGGGGCACTGTGTCGCTATGTGGACCCGACCAGGCTCCGTGCTCCCAGTTTAAAGCTTAAAGTTTATATTTCCGATGGCCTTTTATACGAATCGAGCAAAATTCTACACAAAACTACACTAGCCTACACAACACAACAATAGTCTTATACCGTAGTTATCCTAACAACATACGCATGCATAGACAACTACACCTGGCGAGCCACTGGGTCATTGTTTATGTTTGGGATGCTGTGCGCTGATGTGCATATTTGCTGTCCGTGATAGCGTGGAAGGCGTGGTCCTTGCTTGGAAGATGCGCCCGGTTCATTGGCAAGGCAAGGTTTAACTCTTGGCGCATCTCCCTGAAAGCCTCGATGTCTGTCTGCAGACTGTTTGGCAAGCACACGGATCACGATCAGAGCCGACTGAATGGAATGGAATTGTGGTTCTTGTGGTGTGATGTGGGTACAGATTAGGGGCACACAGCAGTCATTAGAGGGGTCAGTGGCTTTCTGGACGCTGCCATGTGCATATGCGAGTTACGTCCAGCTTTCACAGCACTCATACCCAACATGTTTTCGTAAGACTGCAACGAGACATGAAGTCAAAGAGGCTATCGCGATTGAGAAAGGCAAAATCCGAGCAAAACTACCAGGACGTGATAATATCTTGTGTATCTGTTGGCGTGCTGTTCTCATAAGAAGGGTAACCACGCGAATTAGTGGCCAGCCACGTTCCCGACCTAATTTCAGCAGCCTCGTGCATTGCAACGCTTTCAACGGTCAGTGAAAATAGTAGCCTCGTATTACCAGGCTACTCAGCTCGCCAATCGCCATGTGAGATCAAGCGACAGTGTGATGACAGTGCGGGACTCATTACCATCACGTCATCAAGCAACGCAAGCGAAATGGGTCGTTGAGAACTCATGAGCAAATAAATATATTCTCAGCGAGGCGAGGCTTGCTACGCACGCCATGCAAGTGTGTGAGGAAAACAGAAATGGACGTATAGCATTGGCAAGTGGCAACGAAAAAGGGGGGGGGGGGGGGGGGGGGGAATGTCGCTTTCCTTCCCTAGGCGAGGGAAATGCCCTTTACGACTTAGCATTACCTCCTGCTCATTTTGTTTTAGTGCGGGTCTAAAACATAGACCTGAGAACATGAAAGGCGCAGGCTGTGGCACGTAAAACCACGAGGACACTAAACTGCGCTAATATTTGCATGTCTTCAGCAGAAGAAGACGCGATATGAGCTAAACCCCATCTAAACTCAAACCACCCGTTTTACAAAGAACATTTAATAAATTTCAGCAGTGGTCTCAATCTGTGAAATATAAGTCTGCGAAGATGCGTGCGTAATCTCCTTAAATAATAGCCTAAAGAATCTGGAAGGCACAGTCTGATTCACACAAGGCTTTTGACTTCCCTCGCGCGAGAGAAATGAATGGCAGCCGGTAGGGTGTTATTTTCTCACGCGAAGCTTGACGCCTTGGCTGTGAACTTCTCGGAGACTGTGCGAATGAGACATCCAAGCGCTCGAACACGTCAGTGCGAGGACTTGATTTGGAGACGTGTCTGAAAACATTTTAAGTGGGAGAGAAGAATTTTTAATCGAGCCATGTTACTGAAAAACTCGGATAGCAAAACAGCTTTGGTATTTAAAAACAATCTTGCAACAGCAGAACTGTATCAAACAAGCACACACGTTAAAATGATACAACTAATAATAGTTATCCCACTGGAAGGGGAATGTAGTTACGATGGGTTGCGTAGGGTTTTTACTGCTGGTTTCAGCACCTCGGTCAGCGACATACAGGGGCGGATATGATGCTTTGGGTTACCACGGTTTATGTGAATATGTAGCCTAGCATCAAGACAGTAGTACTTTAACCAATCACAGAGGACAAAAATAAAAACTGGAGGAACCCATAACGGAAGTGACCCAGACAGTTTGTCAAAGCTTGCAACTGACTGGTATATTTCTCTGTTTCGCCAGGCAGAACCATCAGTTGAACAAATCATGTGTCTCTAGGCAACAGCATCTAGGCTACTGTCTGAAAGGCCCACAGACTGCCTTGACATCCCTCTGGTCTCATAATCATTAAACATCATCATTAAACCTCAGAAGGGGCAAGTGCAATCTGTCTGAGCCATGAGGATTACTGATGTAGCTTGAACTATCAGGTGTTGTGTTCAGAGATGGGAGGAGGTATAACAGGTTGTAAGTTCCATTTCATGTAACAAGAACTCAACATAACACAAAAGCAGCACAGGACAACAGAATAATATGTAGCAGTTACACCATTTGGACCACCTTGTTAATACTGAATGCAAACCAGCGCTGTGTAGTCCTGCAATAGTGTATGTTTACAAATCATAACCCCTAGCTATTATTTATTTTTATATTGCACTATTACATATCTGTCTTGTCCGTGTTTGTTTTATACTGTGTTTTAACAGTTACGTGTATCACGTGTGTAGTTGTGTGTGTGGAGTGCGTGTGTGAGTGAATTGTTCCCGGTGTAATGTTGTCTCATCTCACTATGTAGTGTGTATATGGCTGAAACGACAATAAAAACCTACTTGACTTGACTTGACTAATGTTGGATCATGTGACATCTGTTGCTATTTGAACCAAACGCCAACAAAATACAACATTCCTCTCCCCAAGTCCCCTTCCCTTTTTCCCAAATTGCCATCTCTCCCTCTCCATAATTGACTGAAACATTTTATTCCATCTGTTTAGTTTTGAGCCATGGTGGTACTGTTTTAAAAGTGTTATCGTAGAATGTGGAGCTTGTGAACTGTAAGGAGATATTCACTGAATGTAACCAACAAGTTACCTTTAATCCTCTCTGCTTGAGTTCAGTCAGTTCAATAAAAACGCCTGAGTCTTTATCAGGCAGCACAGATACTGTACATCACCAACACCCTCAGCTTTGGCCAGCACATTACAGCTGTCCCTGTGAAACAACATGATGTCATTCTGACAACCCAGATCAATAAAACAGAACAGAACACTGTCAGAACACTGCCTGATAATAACTGGAGGCTTCACCACACTACCACACTACCCCCACCCCCCTACACACACACGCAAACCCACACACAGACACAGACACACACACACACACACACACACAAAAATGATTATGTATCCATCACATTTGTCTATCATCAGTATATCAAGCTGTACGTGAGGTTAGAGAAGAATCTGCTAAAAATGGTGTGTCTGCTGGTGTTCTACCCATCGGTTCTCTGGCGGTCCGGCAGTGGGCCAAGCTGGTGTTCTACTCATCGGTTCTCTGGTACTCTGGCAGTGGGCCAAGCTGGTGTTCTACTCATCGGTTCTCTGGTGGTCCGGCAGTGGGCCAAGCTGATGGTCTGCTGGCATTCTACCCATCGGTTCTCTGGCGGTCCGGCAGTGGGTCTCTGCTAGCTCTCCATATAACCACATATTAAAACGTGTTGCTATAGGAGTCTCTTATTCTACACCCCTCATGTCTCTTCACAGTGGGTCTCTGCTAGCTCTCCATATAACCACATATTTAAATGTGTTGCTATAGGAAATACTATATCACTAAATAGCTGCAGCCGACCAGAGAACTGATGAGACAAAATGCACAGTCAACTTGGGCTCTATATGGTCACCAGCTAGGGCTGTAGTGAGCCATCAGGGAGTAGTATGCTAGAGGAGAGGGATGCTATTAGTTGTATACTAGAGGAGAGGGATGCTATTAGTATGCTAGTATGTGAGAGGAGAGGGATGCCATTAGTAGTATGGTAGGGTAGAGGGATGCTATTAGTAGTATGCTTAAGAAGAAGGATGCTATTGGTAGTATGCTAAAGCAGAAGGATCCTAAGTAGTATGCTAGGGTAAAGGGATGTTAGATGTGTTAGAGGAGAGGGCTGCTAGTAGTATGCTAGTATGCTAGAGGAGAGGAATGCTAGTAGTATGCTAGTATGCTAAAGAAGAGGGATGCTATTAGTAGTGTGTTTGAGGAGAGGGATACTGATAGTATGCCAGTATACCAGAAGAGAGGGATGTTCTCTCTCTCTCGCTCTCTCTCTTCCACAGCAGTACTCATGCATCATACATATTTCATCAAAAACCATCCACAGCACAGTGTGTGAGGCTTCTCATGGAGCTATCATATAAAGACCTTCTGACACACACACACACACGGACGCACACACACAGCATTCTCTCGCTCTATCTCTTTCACAAACACACACACACACACACACACACACAGACAGTATACACCCCCCCCCCCTAACTTGCATTCAGTTTCATATGGTATACCAACAGACACTTGTACCCAACTGTGACAGAATTTGCAATTCCCTGTTTTGTTTGTCTTCTAGCGGCTGAAACATGGAAAGAGGAAGTGACGTCATAGCTAGCTGCAGACAGCTCATTGAAGAGGACATAAAAGAGAAAAAAAAACCTCTCTCTCTCATACACACACACACACACGCACATACAAGCACTCACACAGCAAAGCATATTATATGTGTCTTTCTTCACACTCACACACACACAAAAAAACAAATGTACACAAATATACACTCACACACACACTTCTGCTCAAGAGGCTTGTGATGACTGGGCACCAAACATACAAACTACAAACACACACACACACACACACACACATACACACACCCCTTGCGTATTACCAGTAGTTTCAGCTAAAGGTCACACTTTCGATGATGGCTATGGCTTGCATGAGAATTCTTACACTATTACTGACATTCTCTCCCTCAAACACACACACACACACACAAATGCTTATCCACATATAGCTGTATGCACACACACAGTACACACATTTCAATCTTAATGTGAATCAATTTTAGAACAATAACCCAGTACAGTTTCCACTGTACAGTATATCCACTGATCTTTCTGAATGACAGGGACCCCAGTCTTACATCAAACTGTCCCCAATAGCTGGGTGCACGCACAAGTGAATCACACACACACACACACACACACACACACACACACACACACACACACACACACACAGTGTATCTGCACAAGGCCTGATAGCTTAAGGGAATTATCTTCATACTTACAGTACACTAAGACTTCTCTCTATTTCGTTTCATCTTTGGACTGTTTTGCAGCACAGAAAATCAAACTGTGAATGTGGATCTGCTAATATTTTTTTCTATGTATTGACTTAAGGGGCATAGAATGCATGAACTGAGTATGGTATTTTCCATGATGACAAAACAATATATTTTACTCATAAAATACATTTCATATTTTCATAAGTAAATGAAAAATCATAAGTACAAATCCAATTTTATAAATCCAATTACAACCTTATATTTAGACAGGATTAAAATGGTCAGTTTTGGCTAAATGGCACCCTTTGGCAACTACAACTGATTTGTATATGACATCACAGGTTTTGTTCTCAGCCATACATTTTAAAGGGGATCTCTAAGTTGAGGAGGGCACAGCCATGTTTCTGTAGCCTTGCACTGACTCCCCTCATTAAACAAAGCCAAGGTTTCCATTCTAGATTCCCTTTGAGTATTATATTCCAGTTTCAGTGTACTATATTATTTCTCTGGCATTACTCAGTGCATTGGCTCTCTGATGCAACATCTACCAAAGCAATTGAGTCTGATGTAGTTGTAGGTAACTGCCATTACTCCTCCAGAGCAACGACACATGTGGGTAAAGACAAAAGACAACGCAGGCTGATGGTATGTTATAGAGTCAGTCTCGTGCTTCAAACCCAAGACACAAGTGAATGGACTACTGGAGCTGAAGCGAGACAAAAGTTTGCCCACAAACAAAAGCTAGAAGATAAAAGGCCTCATTAGAGTGAATATTTCATGACCTGCGTGCATGCATTATTGAATCTGCTTTCCCTGCCTCCTCACAGCACACATGTTTCAGGCACAGCACAGCACAGCACAACACAACACAACACAACACAGAACTGAACTGAAACTCCAACTGTGTAGAATACTTTGTATTCAGTACTTTGTATTTTTTTAAGTAGTTTTTCAAATAGGTAATTTTACTTTTACTCGAGTACATTTTAAGCCAAATATTTTACTTCTTTACATTTGAAGCCTCCCACGTTAGTGAGTAAAATAATATTGACATATAATAATATTGATAATATCAAAAAAATAAAATGCGGGGGGAAAATGTGCCTGAACTGAAAGAAAAATTGCAATGCGCGGGTTTGCGCGCGGCAATTCCATTGTTTCACACAATCTGGATAAAGGCGTTGGAACAAGATGGCTAGTGCGGAGCCAGATATGGAGATCATGGAGGATGGAAGACCAGAAGAAGATGCATTAAATTCTGGGGAGGAAAGCCATAGTAACCCTTGGCCAAACCTCGATGACCTACTCGCGTTTAAATGCAAAAAAGGCAACAACATAATCATGCAATGTAAAATGTGCCTGCCCGGCCGAACTAATCTTTCAGCGTACAAGACCTTAACATCAAATCTACGAAAGCATGTGGCGGTAAGTAGGCTACAAATATAGTCCTATATGTTTTGCCTGTTATACCCGAACGGTATATTTATTGTTGTTGGGTTAACACGCTGTTAAGCACAATCTGGCTTCATGATATCAATTATTTTCCATCACTAACGTTTCAAGTGAAGTAGCCGAAGGTAGGGGAAATGAATCACCTCACGAAATGAATCACCTTCTGCAGAAATAATAAGAATGCAGGACTTTAGTTTGCAATTAGTGTCTTAATAAATCATCTTAATTTATGTTGGCTATAGGATAACTTGTGCTGGATTTGGTTTATGTCTCGTCCTTTTTTACATCAAATAATTGGAAGTAACTAAGTAACTTTTACTCAAAGTACATTTGAAATGAAGTAATTTTTTACTTTTACTCGAGTACATTTTCAGATGGGTACTTTTACTTTTACTTGAGTAGGATTTAAGCAAAGTAAAGATACTAAAATTTTTCAGTACTTTTTCCACCTCTGCACCAGATCACTGTTAGACTCCAGTTGTCTAACCATAGGCCTACAGCTCTACTAGAGTAGCCGTATGATGATGATGATGTTTACAAGTGGCAAGAGAAATATAATAATTGTAATTATGTTATTCGTCATATCGTCATAATAAAGTATAAATCGTATAAAGATACATCAAGTTCACTAGGAGATTAAAAATGTTAATTGTGTCAAATGTGAGTCATCGACATTACATAACATGTCGCCCTACCCAAACGAATTTTGAAAGCATCTTTCTAGTCCTAATGCCGCTCTCGAACTCATTAAAATGTGTAGGCTACATCAACGTGTGACAGATTGGGCTGTGGCTTCCTTCTCCAGCCGAATAGTTGTTTGGGAAAATGTGTGGAGAATAGCGACCCTATGTGGTCTAAATGGGCACTGCACACTCTTATAGCTGAAAGTTACATCAACCTCAAACGATAATTTGGGCGCTAACGTCACCACACGGTATTAAGAAAAAAAAGTCGTGAGATGTCACAAAAGAAAGCTTTCCGGTTTGATGTGATGCGAAATGTTAAAGTCAAAACTCCAGAGAAATAATGAATAATAGGGCAACGTAAATGTCAGAAATCACCCCCTTCCATAAGGCCCCCCGCCAGAAAAGGACATCAAGGAACTATTTCTGAATTCATCCATCCCTTTTCCTGGACAGAGTTCCTGTGGGAGGGTCAGCTGGAAGCATGGGAAAGTTTATCTGGCTTTTTCCGATTAGCCAAGTCCTTATAGGGCCCCCACACTCTCACAGCCCACCAAGTTACCACCAAGTGCTCCTCGCTTTGCTCTCATTACTGCTTTTCACAGCAATAATAACACTTACTTCACCAGTGACAGGTAAGTGCGAATCTGACTTTTGTGTCTTTTTCTCTAATTTAGGCCTAAATTAAGATGGCCATATGTGATAGTCTAATGGCAAACTTTTCCAGAGAAGTTGGCGTTACTTTTTATAAAGGCACTAACATATCCAGCATATTAATAACATAAAGTGTTTTCCCCCACTGTTTCTCAGTTTCTCAATTGGTCAGTTATGATAAGATTTATTCTAATGGTGAGCTACTGTAAAGGGAAATCTGTAATAGATTATGCTTGGAGTCGCATTGGCCTTGTTTCAAACAAGTGTAAACCTTCCTGTAAAAAGGACTGTTTTGACGCATGTAAGTGTTAGTCAGGGCTGTCATTTTTACATATGGTAAGTTATAGTCACTTTTGGACCGAGTAGAGCTATGAATGCGTTCTAATGAACCAAAGACGGATGAAGGCACGCGCACGATTTGTCATCAAACTTCGG
The DNA here is from genome assembly GCA_027481765.1 of Tenualosa thibaudeaui. Lineage (NCBI taxonomy): Eukaryota > Metazoa > Chordata > Actinopteri > Clupeiformes > Clupeidae > Tenualosa > Tenualosa thibaudeaui. The sequence continues at coordinate 1,140,655 of JAIFZK010000209.1, read as the reverse complement.
CAGACTTGGATGTACCATAGGGAAGAACGAGTCCATCCGACCGCATCTATTCGGACAGGCAACGTCGTAATAAAACTGGGAGCAAATTTCTTCCTTGGAAATTTCTTCCTTGGAAGCGCAAACAGTTCCAAGTGCCTCGAGCCAGGAAAAAAACATCCAAACAAATAATCAAAGAGATAAGGGCAGCGCAGTAATGGCGCGGCGCGGAGGATGTTTACACTGATGTAAATCACTAAGACATGGGGAATGTCAAGTCTGGAGACCGCGAGTCCCCGAGGCTATATGGAAATATCGCCAGTGAGCGAGCGGACTCACTCACGCCGCTCTCGTTAGGGAGCAATAAAAAACACCCTGTTGTAAGCAAGGCCCGAGTCGTTGCTGCCCATTTAATTATGTGTGAAATTGAAACCATGTCAAAGCTTAAGTTTTAAACGTGGAAAATGCCTGAAGCTTGTTCTTGCGCTGGGCAAACCAAATGGAAAATTGGAAACAAGTCGTGCCTTCCAGTGAGTGACCCCACACAACCTGATCGACGTAATAGAAAACATGTTAGCAAATAGTACTCCGAAGGGGCGGAACCGAGCCAGGTCCACTCTGCATCCACCAGTCCAAATGTAAAACAGCGGAAAATTAGTAATGCGTTGGTCGGGAACTGGTTTTGATGACTAACATTTGACTCGGAGTGAAGTAAACAGAGCTCGTCACATGTTTGTTTCCTCTGATATGTTTTAATACATCCAGATTTAAACACGTAGGTGGCACACTTTAAAAAACAAAACAAAACAAAAAAACTTGATATCTAACGTGATCCATTTCAGTGCCTTATCTCTCTCTACGTCACAGATAAATCATTCTGTATATCTGTAAGAGAGGAGTGGATAAGACCTCATGCCAAATCATTCCTCAGAACAGGAAGGTGCCAGGGATGATTCCCCACCACTGAATTCTTCTCCTCAGGCATCTTTCAGGTGCACAAACCTTTTCACCCACCCCTGTGCTGACATCCTCACCAGTGTGTGCGCCATTCATTCTCCCACAACCTAGTGCTCTTATAGTGAACAAATGTATGGCAGCCATTCACAGTATGGTTTGCTATGTAGTGAGTGAGTGGATGTGTCTTTGCTCGGGTCAGTGTTGTGATGGCTAATTGTGTGTGTGTGTCTGTGTGTGTGTGTCTCCCACAGGTAACGGAGGATGTCCAGGGCTGACTGGAGCTTCCTAGAGCAACTGCTTGAGGAGGGTCAGGAAAACTCGACTGGGATCGGCCGTGTGTGGCTGACCGTCCTCTTCCTCTTCCGCATCCTGGCGCTGGGCACGGCCGCCGAGTCCGCCTGGGACGACGAGCAGTCCAGCTTTATCTGCAACACCAAGCAGCCGGGCTGCGAGGAGGTCTGCTACGACCAGGCCTTCCCAGTCTCCCACTTCCGCTACTTTGTACTGCAGATTATCTTTGTCTCCACGCCGACCATCTTCTACTTCGGCTACGTGGCCGTGCGCGCCAGGAAGGTGGCCGAGAGGAGCGAGCAAGGGCAAGAGAAGGAGGAGGAGGAGAAGGAGGAGAGGAGGAAGAAGCAGCAGAAACGCAACTATGGAGGAGTAGGAGGAGCAGCTCCCAGACTGGAGGTGATCCAGGAGAAGGATGAGGAGGTGCAGGTGGCAGAGGAGAAGAAGGAGGAGAAAGAAGGAGAGGGAGGAGGGAGAAGACGAGGAGGTGCAGCAGAGCGCCCCAAGCTGAAGGGGAGATTGCTGGGTGCCTACGCCTTCAGCATCGCTCTGAAGCTGGCCCTGGAGGTCGGCTTCATCCTGGGCCTCTGGTTCCTCTACGGCTTTGTAGTTCCGGCGCGGTACGTGTGCCAGCGAAATCCTTGCCCGCACAAGGTGGACTGCTACGTGTCACGGCCCACCGAGAAGACAATCTTCACCATCTATATCCAGACCATGGCCGGCATCTCGGTGTTACTCAACATTCTGGAACTCCTCAACCTTCTTCAGAGGGCCATCACACAGCGTCTGGAGAAACGTTACCGTGACAACGCTAGCTGGCCCGTGTGCGCCACACGCGAGATTGCCAGGGCCCCGTCTCGCCTGAAGACCTCCAGCAGCGAGAGCATGACCGCACCCACCTATGAGGAGAGGGCACATCAGTACCTCCCCGCCCTCCACGGGGGCTTCCCCCAGACGGACCAGAGCTGGGCGCTGGATGTGGGGGTCGGAGAGACAGCAAGGCCCATGGCTGACATGCTGCCCAGCTATCTCAACTGCATCAGTGGCGTCAGGCCCTTGGCAACAAACCACATCAACAAACACCATCAGCAGCAGCAGCAGCAGCAGCAGCAGCAACATCACACACATAAGCAGAGCAAGCGCAATAAACACAGCCACCACAAGGGCGGCGATCCCAAGCACAGGCATTATGTATGAGACCCGGGGGAAAACATGAATTACTTCAGGGACCAGCCAGGGGAACAGCATACACACACACACACACAAACACTTGAAACAAGCAGGGGAAACAGCACACACACACGCGCACACACACATGGATAAACAGAAGCACACACATATTTGCACGTATGCATATACTCTCACACTCCTATATCCACATATATGTACATAAACATACCACATGCACACACACACACACACACACATACACACGCACGCACACACACACACACATTGGGAGTCCTGTGGATTACTGTAAAACCAGAGCCCTTTGGATAGATACTTGTCTGATGTCTTCTTTTAGTTCTGTTTTTTTTTCTCTGAACTTAATTGTGCCTGAGGGACAAGAGTCCAAAAAGCCAGTGTTCTCTCCCAGCATGCACTAGGGCCCTGGGGCCTGGGAGAGATGCTGGAGGACACGAGGCTGGACAGAGGGGGGGGGGGACTTGGGCAGCCAATCAAAGATCTGCCCTCTCGCCCCCACCACGGGATGTGTGTCTGGCCAATCAAAGATCTGCCCTCTCGCCCCCACCACGGGGATGTGTGTCTGGCCAACCACAGGTACCACGGGACTACACTGTGAGTCTGCACTTCGGTGACACTAGAATAGAATATTTAAAGAACTAATTTAAATTGTTATCCTTTTGTATTTAAATGTGATATATATTTATTATTGATAAATATGTGTATGTGAAAAGAAATAAATCAATAATTCATTTTTTATGCATTAAATAACTCATTTCATGTAAATAATTACCCTTTAGAAATGAAAGGTGTATCCTGCATTACACTGCTAGTTTGTAGGGCACATGTATAACAACAGATCTTCTTCAATGAAACCTACTGGAAGGAAGGAGTTGTAAATGACTGCAGTGGGTGGCACTGGAGCTCTGTGTTTCCCCAGGACAACATTACTCACAGAGACTGCATAAGTCAGGTACACATCTGCTCCAAATGGGATTACTTACCTGAGCTATTCAATTCAGCGTATCTGTCAGCTATACCGATACATACACAATTAGATTGTATACATGTACAAAAAAGTCTATTTCTATCTATCTAATTCTATCTATCTAATTCATAGGAATAGGGAAGAATAATATTCTATTGAAATGTGTACAGCAGAAAAGTATGGAGATAATGAATTCTAAAATGGTTATTTGTTCTGCTTGTTATTTGATAAGTGCACATGGACCTTGTTAGCTCTCAGTGGTGGGGCTTCAGACTGTAATTGAAGACCTTCATTCTGAGCTGATGGGCTTTCAACTGTAAATGAGGGCAAGCCGTGGATCCAGGAGCCCAGAAATGTGCCTTACCTGCCAAGGTTGAGAGCCAGGAGGCTGGAAAAAGCCTTTAAATGCCAGCAGTGTTTGAAAGCAGAACAGATTCTCTGTCATCAGGTAGGGGAGCTGTCAAAAATAAAATGTTTGATAGAATCCAGATCCTCTCCTTGGTCTTCACCCACCCTGTGTCTGTCCGTCTGGGTTTTCCATCTCTACCACTCAATTCCAATCTGTCTGTCTGGCTGCCTGTTTGTCTGTCTGTTCAGTTGCTCCCACTCTCAATTCCAATCTGTCTGTCTGTCTGTCTGTCTGTCTGCCTGTTTGTCTGTCTGTTCAGTTGCTCCCACTCTCAATTCCAATCTGTCTGTCGTCCGTCTGTCTTTCTGCCTGTTTGTCTGTCTGTTCAGTTGCTCCCACTCTCAATTCCAATCTGTCTGTCTGTCTGTCTGCCTGTTTGTCTGTCTGTTCAGTTGCTCCCACTCTCAATTCCAATCTGTCTGTCTGTCTGTCTGCCTGTTTGTCTGTCTGTTCAGTTGCTCCCACTCTCAATTCCAATCTGTCTGTCATCCGTCTGTCTTTTTGGTCTCTACCACTCAATTCCAATCTGTCTGTCTGTCGGTCTGTCTGTATGTTCGGTCTCTCCCACTCTCACTTCTAATCCGTCTGTCAGTCCGTCTACCTGTGTATGACATTTAAGTCTGACTCTCAGTTCCAATCCATTTGTCTGTCTGTCTGTGTCTGTGTGTCAATCTGTCTGTCTGTCTGTGTCAGTCTGTTCAGCCTCTATGACTCTCAATTTCAATCTGTGTGTGATCTGTCTGTCTGTCTGTCTGTTCCTGCTTCACTTTCTTTCCTGTTCTCCATCTGTCATCCATCTGGTACCTTGGTGGCTTTGGATGTATTTTGGCAGCACATTTGTTCAAGTGATACTGCCAATGAAACATATTTGAATTTCAAACAGGGGATCAGGTTTAATTTATTCTCATTGACATTGAACAGTGAAAAAGCACGACCAACATAGGGAGCACACACTCACGCAAACATGTGCAGACAGTACACACACACACACACACACACACAAACATGTACAGACAGTACACACACACACACACACACACACACAGGTCTGGTAGGTCTAAAAATAAAGAGACAGATGTTGCAAGCTGATAGAATACTGCACAGAGGTTAAAGGTAGAGAAGGACACTGCAGAACTGGATTTGAATTAGTGCCAGTAATGTAGGGAGAGACTGATAATGAGCATCCAGGTCAACACCTCATCAATGCCAGATCCACACCACATGCGCATCAGATCCACCCCCATCAGCACCAAATCCACACTATATGCGAATCAGATCCACCCCCATCAGCACCAGGTCCACACCACATGTGCATCAATGCCAGATCCACAACACACCAATGCCAGACCCAATCCCATCCGTGCCAGATCAATAACGCATTAAAGGCAGATCCGCACCACTGATTATGTTAGTCTGACTTCCTTTTTAGCCAAAGGCTCAGAGTTCAGAGTGGCATAGAGTGTCAATATGTGCAAGAGAGTTGGACAGAAGCAGCAGTTGTGGTGACACGAGGACGTTTGCTGATGTACACACTTATTCTGACTGCTTAAACTCTGACAGTGCAGTGTGACAGCTGCAGCCAGACCAGGGACAATCAGTGCTATAAATGTGTTATAACTCCAGCCAGACCAGGGCAATCAGTGCTGTAAATGTGTTATAACTCCAGCCAGATCAGTGCAATCAGTGCTGTAAATGTGTTATAACTCCTTCAGACCAGGGCCAATCAGTGCTGTAAATGTGTTATGACTCGACCAGACCAGAGCCAATCAGTACCGTAAAAGTGTTATAACTCGACCAGACCAGAGCCAATCAGTACCGTAAAGGTGTTATAACTCCATCAGACCAGGCTCAAATCAGTGGTGTAAAAGTATTATAACTCCAGGGCAATTCTGTTGGCACATGCCTTTGGAAATGCCTTGGTTGACCTTAGGGTATGAAAAATAATGGCAAATATCTGAACGGTTTCTCTCTCTCTCCCTGCGCACTTGGACTTTTGAAACACGCAGGAATGTGGGCACAGGCCGCCTGCCTTTGGAAAGAATGTGGAACCATCTCCTGCACAAAGTGCTTGCTCTCTCAGTGTGTGTGAGTGTGTGTGTGTGTGTAGCCATCTCCTACTCTACGGAAGTGCTTGTTCTCCATTAAGGATTAATGATCTCGGCTGAGCCGCACCACAATACTAAATCGTGCCCTGTGTGTGTGTGTGTGTGTGTCCTGCTGGGTGTTCTGCCAAGCACAACCCGCTAGGCAGGCATGCGGCTGTCCACATGTCCGGTCATCTGTGTGCCAGAGCACAGGGGGTCACAACTGGGCCATAAGATACAGGGGGTCAGCAAACAGCTGGTGATGGGGGAGCAGCCTCCTGACCTCGCAAGCGAGAGAGAGAAAGAGTTGGAGAGAGAGGAAGAGATAAGGGAAGAGAGAAAGAGTTGGAGAGAGAGGAAGAGAGAAAGAGATAAAATGAAGGAGGAAATAATCAACAAAGCAAAATATTATTTTATATTAAAAATAATAAAAAAAACACAGACAGAAAGAAAAGAAAGAAAGAGAGACTGAGACAAAGAAACACCAAGATAGACAGAAAGAGAGAGAGAGTGAGTGAGAGAGAGAGAGAGAGGAAGGCGGTGTAGCCAGTGTTCTGTTCAAACAGGGCACTCTCTTTCCGTTTGCTCTTTTTCTCTGGGAGAAATAAAAGCAGTGGCAGCTCTAAATCCTTCCTCTTGTTTTGTTAGTGGCAGAGCAATCAGACCACTACACTTCCTCAGCACACAACACTCAAGCCATGCAGACAAACAGCTACAACAACAGGACAGAGCCATGCAGACAAACAGCTACAACAACAGGACAGAGCCATGCAGACAAACAGCTACAACAACAGGACAGAGCCATGCAGACAAACAGCTACAACAACAGGACAGAGACTCAAGTGTTTCTGTGTGTGAGACTCACTCAGAAGACCCTCTCATCTCCCAAAGCCACTCCCAACTGTGCACACTCCCAACTGTGCACACTCCCAACTTCCAACTGTGCACTCTCCCAACTGTGCACACTCCCAACTCCCAACTGTGCACACTCCCAACTCCCAACTGAGAGAGAGATAAAAAGAGAGAGAGAGAGACAGAGAGAGAGAATGGAAATGGTTTGGAAAAGAGTTTGGAATGGAAAGAAAGATGCCATGGGTAGAGCACAGAGTAGTTCACCAACATCATCAACAGAAGACACATTTCTACTGGAGCAGTAATTGCTCTCACTTCTAGTGTTTTAATGAACGTTTGAGCCCAGGGAGACCCAGTCTCTGTTGCTCAGCAGGTTTTGCTCTGGCCTGAATCCAGGGGACGGACTTGACCAGATCAGGGCCAGATCAGATCCAGGTCTTCCTGCGGTCAGTGAATCTGGGCTCACGGGGCTGGCGGAGCCGCAGGCTTTGCTGACATGGCTAAGCTCAGGAAACGTGTTCCTAACCTTGTCAGATAACGCTCAGTGTGAGTGTGTGTGTGTGTGTGTATGTACCTTGTCAGATAACTCTCAGTTTGAGTAAGAGGATCAGCCGGGTCACCAGCACCCAGCATGCAGTCATAATCCCTTGCAAAGGGCCTGCCAACAATCACATCGAGCTCACACATACGCACACACACAAACTGAAACACAGTTTCAAGACACACAGAAAGAGCTAACAAAAACAGCCACACACACACACACACACACAAATGCAGTCAATCACAAACCATTTCCTAACATTGTTTCTCTGACCATTTGTACCTTTTGTTTCTTCTGGTTCCTCTTCAGCAGCAGAGGTGTGTCTCATATGCAGAGGCACAGATATCCCAGCCAGTTAGCATATGCACAGATAGCCCAACTGATATCCCAGCCAGTTAGCATAGGCACAGATAGCCCAACTGAAATCCCAGCCAGTTAGCATAGGCACAGATAGCCCAACTGAAATCCCAGCCAGTTAGCATAGGCACAGATAGCCCAACTGAAATCCCAGCCAGTTAGCATAGGCACAGATAGCCCAACTGATATCCCAGCCAGTTAGCATAGGCACAGATAGCCCAACTGATATCCCAGCCAGTTAGCAAATGTCCCAGCTGATATCCCAGCCCCTGTTAGCAGAAACATGGACATCACAGAAACACTCATATCCCAAAAGATATCCCAGCCACAGCTAACAGTGTTGCAGTGTATCTAAATGACTCACACACTGCGTATAGTGCCCATATGCTGCTGCACACAAGCACACACACACACACACACACACACACACACATGCAGCATGGCACCCAGCACAGGGTGCAGGACACAGAGTGGTGCCCACAGGTTTGGATGGCATTGGAGTGTTTTTCCGGCGGGCCAGCAGGAGGCAAGGGGTGGGCAGGCAGCCTGCACTGCCCCAGGGGATCTGGGCACCGGCGCCAATCTCCCTCTGTCTCTCTCTCTCCCTCTCTCTCTCCATTTGCCTTTCTGCTCTCTCTCTCCCTCTCTCTCTCTCTCCATCTCTCCCTCAATTTGCCTTTCCGCTCTCTCTCTCCCTCTCTCTCTCTCTCTCCATCTCTCCCTCAATTTGCCTTTCTGCTCTCTGTGTCCCTTTCTCTTGCCATCTCTTTGTCTATTCTTCTCTCTCTTTCACCATCTTTGTCTTTACTTCTCCCTCTCCCTCACTCTATTTATCTCTCTGTCTATCCTTATCTTTCCATTTATTTTTCCACTCTTCACTTTTCCACTCCACTATCTCTCTCTCTCTCTCTCCATCCCTCTCCTCTCTCCCTATCTCTCTCCACCCATCCTCTCTCTACATCCCTTCTCTCCCTATCCCTCTCAATCTTTCTCTCCACTGCTTCTATATATCTCTCTCTCCACCCCCCCCCTCTCCCTATCTCTCTACATCCCTTCTATATCTCGCTCCACCCCTCCTCTCTCCATCCTGCCGCACTCCTCAGGGCTGCAGTACCAGGCAAAGGCGCCAAACTGTGCGGCACTCTAAAGACGAGCCTTAAACACATACACTGCTAGCACAACGCATGAGAGATGGATGGAGAAGAAAGAAAGAGAAGAGAGAGAGGGGAACAGAACAAAGAGACACAACAGCAGAGGGAGAGAAAGGGAGAGAGAGAGAGAGAGAGAGAGAGAGAGAGGGAGGGAAAACGAGCACAAAAACAAGCTGTCTAAAAATAAAGCTGTTTGTACCATGACTGCATGTTTTAGTCTCTGGAAGAAGGCTGGGAGCACATGCAGAAAATCTAACAATCCTTTTGTCTGAAAAAAAAACCCCTTTGGTCTGAGGCGTCTACATTTGCATTGTGGGACAGAATAAAACACATAATACTGCAGAAATCTCTTTTTGTCTCTCTTGGAATAAGACAGACAGACTGACTTGGTTTCCCAAGCAGAACAGCGCACACACACACACATGCTGTCAGTCAGCCACCATAGAAATGCCATTTTCTTTGTGAGCACAAAGGTTGCCAGACTGAAGGTATGGTCCAAATATTGCACATTATTATTACACATTATTCTGAAAACATTCATAATCTGTCCTAGAAGTCAGCTCCTCTTCCCTTCTTAGACTTACCTGGATTACTCAGGTCATACATTTTTCTGTGTGTGTGTGTGTGTGTGTGTACAGGCAGTCATCAACATTTTGTTTCCCTTGGTTCACCCCCCTCAAAAGCCTGAAAAATACAATAGAAACACATCAACTACTGACAGCGGTCTGAATTTAGACCACAAAGAACTAAACTAGAGTGTGTGTGTGTGTGTGTGTGTTGGGGGGGGGGGGGGGGGGGTGTAGGGGGAGGAAATGGGTTTGGACTGACTTCCTGGTCCGTCTTCGTTCTGTCCTCTGAGAACCTCCAGTGTGGATTGTTCACCCAGACAATGGTGCAGTGGTGGTGGGCATTGTGACATTGTTTCTCCTGGTGTGTGTGTGTGTGTGTGTGTGTGTGTGTGTGGTGGGGATGTGTGGGGGAGTGCAAACGCCCCCGAGGAGTGCTGAAATGTCATGGCCAGCTCATCACACACTCCTGATGGACAAGGTAACCAAGGTAACAGTGCAGGGAGGTGGACAAGCAAACAGCGCGTGGACATTCGAAAGGTAACCACAGGCATCCAGTTTATGCATGCAGTGCACACACAAACAAAAGATACACACACACACACACACGCACACGCACACACACACACAGACAAACAAAAGATACACACACACACAAACAAAAGATACACACACACACACACAGACGCACACACACGCACGCATGCAATCAACACAGATGGCCAGCGACAAACAGAGTGAGGATGTGTAAAAGGTGCCTGCTCACACATGCACACACACACACACAGACACATACACACACACGCACACACACACACAGATACACACAGAGGGAGACACACACACACACAATCAAAACAAGTGGCCAGTTACAAGCAGAGTGAGGATGTGAAAAAGGTGCCTGCTCACACATGCGTACATGCGCACACACACACACACACACACACACAGACAAATACACACACACAGACAAATACACACACACACACACAAAACGCTTCTGGACCAGGGGTCACCAAAAGTATCTTGGGAGTTTCCTATAGTTTGCCACCTGTTTAAGAGTACATGCGCACACACACACACACACACACACACATACACACACACAGACAAATACACACACACACACACACCTATAGTTTGCCACCTGTTTAAGAGTAGCTGTCCAAAGAGATAAAGGAAATGGACATACATTTGATAAGACAGTCATAAATAAATAACCTATTTTCATTTGATAAGACAGTCATAAATAAATAACCTATTTTCTGTTAAATCAAATTTATCAAATCTTTTCACCTAGTTTCCTTAGTCAGTGCTGTCAGCTGGCTCTGAGCTGATGTTAGCAGGTCATCAAGTGCACACCAGACTTGTGTGACCAAATGACCAGGAAAAAGGAAAAAGGGCTGGAGACCCGTGTTTTGGACATTCAAAAGGTGGCCAAACACACACACACTCAAAGAAGTGCAGTTGACAGGGAGGTGACCAGTGAGTAAGCTGCATGAGGACTCACATGTATACACACACACACACAGCTTCTAATCCGCCCAGCATCACACACAGAGAGCTCCTGATCAGCCCATCATCTGAACACCACCCTGATCCTTCTGAACTGAACAACTATAAATATTCATTTTATCGTTCAGTTTTCCCCACTGACAATTCATCGGCATGCGTTCATTCTGGTGTTTCCACTTTTGTTGCACAGACACCATCAGCAGAACAATCAACAATCAGAGGACGGACGGACACACACACACACTGTGTTGTTCCCCTGGGATGGTCTTCAAGGAACAATTATGGACCCCTCTAATTGCCCCTGGGGTGATTCAAAGGCGGACAGTACTGGGGTGGTTGTGGGAACTGCCCCGTAAAGAGCCTGGGAACCGGGCGTCTCAGAGGTGCCGGCCCATTGTTCGGGGGACGGGGGGAATAGCAGCGGTGATGCCGACGCGCGCCATCATTGTTGCGCCGCTCACACACACATCCTGCAGACGAGAGGGAGGCACGGGGCGACAGACGTCGCGCTTCCCCTCCTCACTGCCCAGAAACAATGGCTCCTTCCCCATCATGCAGCCTGGGAAACGTGTGTGTGTGTGTGTGTGTACGCTTCACTCTGGCTGTACTGTTACCTGCACACACCCACACACACAGACAATTGATGATGAACCTACAGAATAGCACAATGTATACAGTTAACTCCTTTCCGCCTAAATCTTCACACCCAGACTGATTCTGTGATTCTCCATTGCCCAGTAGGTATTGTCCAGCATGTCTGCACGATGTCTTACCATCTTGGTAATCTGTACAGCTGGCTTTGCCATGGGTAGGGTAGGGTAGGGTAGGGTAAGCCAAAAGAGCTTTCACTGTGACCTTTACCATCAGACATGTTGACTGCAGCACTGACTGAAGTATGAGCAACAGTGGAGCTTTTTAAAAGTTGCCACAGTTCTATTAGTGGACATCAGCTGAAGATATCTGGTGCATAGGGTTTCATATCTCAACAAACATCTTGGGCAACAACATCCTCTCTCTGTCTCTCTCTCTCTCACACACACACACACACATACCCTCAGGGTGACCTGAAATACAAACGCCTGTATTGAGGTATTGAGGAGATGTGTCCTTGTGGGATTCCATCTGACTGTGGTGGTGGTGGTGATGTGTGTCTTGAACACAATGTGCCTCATTCACCAGTATCTCCCTAAGGATTTTAGTCCCATTTATTGGTGAATGCAAATCTTCTTGAAAACTACGTAAGTAGGTTTTAGGAGCAAATGACTTTGTAAGAATGGCTGGTGAATGAAGTAAACTTCTCGCCATGCTGGAGGGCTCTGAAATATCATCTAACACTCCCTCCACTCTACCCCTCTCCTCTCTCCACATTTGTCCTCAATCTGACAGGGAAACACTCCTACAACTGTGCAGGGTCCTATGGAAAGAATATGTGCAATGGGAATAATGGTGGCAGGGGGAGGGAGGGGGGGAGCGAGAGGTGAGAAGAGAGAGAAGATGGAGGTGGAGAACAAGAAGAAAGAATGAGTAGAAGAAAAAAGCAAGAGGGAGTGGAAAAGAATGTGTAAGAGTAAGAGGGACAGAGAACTTGGAGAGGTTGGAGAAGAAAAGAGGTGATGTGTGGTGAGTGTGTGTGTGTGAGAAAGAGTGAGAGGGACAGAGAACTTGGAGAGGTTGGAGAAGAAAAGAGGTGATGTGTGGTGTGTGTGTGTGAGAAAGAGTGAGAGGGACAGAGACAGAGAGGAACATGGAAAGGTGAGAGAGGAGTGGTGGTGTGTGTGTGTGTGTGTGAGAAAGAGTGAGAGGGACAGAGAACTTGGAGAGGTTGGAGAAGAAAAGAGGTGATGTGTGGTGAGTGTGTGTGTGTGTCTGTGTGTGTGAGAAAGAGTGAGAGGGACAGAGAACTTGGAGAGGTTGGAGAAGAAAAGAGGTGATGTGTGGTGTGTGTGTGTGAGAAAGAGTGAGAGGGACAGAGACAGAGAGGAACATGGAAAGGTGAGAGAGGAGTGGTGGTGTGTGTGTGTGTGTGAGAAAGAGTGAGAGGGACAGAGACAGAGAGGAACATGGAAAGGTGAGAGAGGAGTGGTGGTGTGTGTGTGTGTGTGAGAAAGAGTGAGAGGGACAGAGACAGAGAGGAACATGGAAAGGTGAGAGAGGAGTGGTGGTGTGTGTGTGTGTGAGAAAGAGTGAGAGGGACAGAGACAGAGAGGAACATGGAAAGGTGAGAGAGGAGTGGTGGTGTGTGTGTGTGTGTGTATGAAAGAGTGGAGTGTGTATGCGTGTGTGGCACGTGACCAAGAGGCTGGTGACGGGCAGGTAGTGAGGCATTAATGTGAAACAGCAGGCGGAAATCAGGGCCTCATAAACTTGCACTGGGTGCTTTTGGCAGCATGGTGCTGGACCCAGCTCCCTCCCTCCCTCCCTCTCTCGCTCTCCCCCGTCTCTCTGGCAGAGAGGAAAAGGTTGCTTTTATTAAGAGTGCTCCTGAGGCAATGTACAGCCCCTCTTCACGCCTATTAATCACAGAAAGCACTGCACATCACTGGAACACACAGCACCATGGAGAGAGAGATTGAGGGAGAGAGGAGAGAGAGAGGGAGGGAGGGAGAGAGAGAGAGAGGGAGAGGGGGAGAGAGAGTGTGTTGACAGAGAGGGCAGAGGAACTAGACTGCTGTTATTCAAGGGGTCTGGAGGAGTGCAGTGGTTTCTGTCAGCTGGCAAGATGAAGAGCAATAGCCCTCTGAGACGATCTCTTGGCCAGCCTGGCCCGGGGTTTGGCTTGGTATGCCAAGTAATTATTTACTAATTATTAGTGTACCTCTCCAAAAAAATCACTTTGTTACAAGTTACCCCCAATATTTAGTGGGTACATCAGACTTTGTATCCAGTTTTAAGTTAAACTGTAACTTCATAATTATGATAAACAGTCTGACTTCAAACTTTGCTGAAAGGAAGCATATAGTTTGAAGTACTTTCATAATCATCATGTAAAGGCCTGTGCTTCTCTGAAGAGAAGGGAGGGAAATGAAGCCACAACAGTCTGTGTGTGTGCAGCTGAAAGGCTTTTACACTTTACTCTGCTGACCAACATGGGAGTTTGAACATGAAAACAACAGGCAACAGCATTGGAACACAGAAGAGTAAGAACATGCCAGTCTGCCTCAGCTCAGGGACAAACACAGAAGAGTAAGAACATGCCAGTCTGCTTGAGCCCAGGGACACACTCTGTGGGTCAAGCTCAGACTAACTGATGATAGACGGGTTTGGGACTTCTCTGGGGTGAATTCAAGTCTTATAATTTCACATTTTAATCACAAATATGCTTGAAATAGAAACCTTTTGCTTACACATTTCACGACACAATAGATGCTTCTAGCGAATCGTATACATTGTTTGCAGGCACTCACAAAGACCATTCAGCTAGTCCAAATTAACCAAACACACACCAGTATTAAGCAGCAAGCATTTCTGGAATATTCCCCAATTCTAGAGGCTGAAAGCCTCTTCTCCTCCAACCCCCCCCTTGTGTCAAGGCCTCTTGTTGCAGTTTCCAGACTACACAAATCATTGATCCCCCATCCCATCCCACAGAAAGAGCTTCTGCTATTGCTGTCACACCTGAGGCTTGCCGGTCCAGTGAAGAACACCTGTGCAACACTGCCATCTACTGGCCACAGGAATGAAACGTCCCCCAAACCATAAAGCTTCAGTTTGGTTATACACTTGACAGGTCTGTGTGCGTCCAATCTAACTGCGCATCCTACAAGATAATCCTGGGTAGGCTAATATATTACAACTTCCATTCAAAATGTCACTGACCATTCGAACCTGAATATGGTTGGATTCTGTTGTTAAATAAGGTGTGCGATATAGGATTGGTTAAAAGTTCCCACACCCCTCAGCTTTTCTCCTGTCGGTTTCTGTCCAGCACTGCCCTTGGGGTGAACTCAATCTTGTCCTTCAGGCTGATGACCTCGGTACTGTCCCGACCAGTCAGCTCCGCGAGTCTACGTTCTTCCCGAACCTCCAGAATTCCCCTCTCGTCCTGATGTGTGGAAGGGGTTCCCCGAATGAACCACTCGAGGTGATAGCCCACAGCGCCGACCACGAACGCCACCGGGAAGGTCACGTAGGGTGCGTATGTACGCATGGCTGTCCACACAACGGGCCACATTGTTGCAGACTGTAAGATTAAACGCCAACACAAAAAGATAATTGCTACGCGCTAGTTGACCTCATATCTCATGCAAGCTGTATCAGTAAACTTGGATAATTGCCATGCTTTTACAATTTCACAGCAAACATTAGGTGCCAAGCTGGAAGAATTCTATCAATGCAATATTTGTGTTCGGACAGTAGTAGCCTATGATCTCAATATCACACTACAGCTTGGAGACAACACCGTCATGGATTTGTGTGCTACAGTACATCCACATGTCTGTAAACATTTGACCGGCTAGCTTGCTAACGTTACTATTGCAGGACTACAGTGATGTAATCAACCAAGTGTAGCATGCCGGGGCTCCCGGTGGAAGAATGCTGAATTTAGCCTTCTTTTTCAATTATTATGTTAATATTTTGGTTCGATCTTGCGAGGTGCTGGTCCCGAAACATTATAACTTTTATATAACTTCATAGCACTGACCGTTAAGATTATATGATCCCATTTAACTTGGCTAAGCTAATCAACTCACCTCCTTGGTGAAAGTTCCTCCAGTACTTCCGGTTTCAAGCCTGGGCGAAGCACCTCATTTGCTACTTAATTTTTGACGTAGCCAAGACGTAGGTCACTCAAAGCCGTATGCATTCAGGCAGCGCAGAAGGTCGGCAGGTCGACATTTACAAGCCCCGACCTCCCGATAAATCAGCGCGGGAAACAAAAACGTGTTCCCCCTGCCATGCTCGCATTTTCGCAGTGAAGCACAGATAAGTTATTATTACCATGGTCGAACAAGAACAAGAATGTTTCAGGTAAAAGTTTATGTTATTTTGTTGATTGATAACCTCCCCAAATTCGTAATTAGGAGTCAAGTATGCCTCTTATTTTTTGTTGGCTTGCCTGTCGCGATGATTGGTTTGCGTTGCCTAGGTTGTGACGGTAGGTCGGAGTGACCTATTCGGGCACCAAAATGTCCTCACGAGTCGCCGACCAGAAAATCTGACCCGAGCCAATTCCCCCGAGCTTAAGATCGGGACTTCCGAATTTCCCATTTGCCTTAACGCATGTCTCTGGCGGTGAAAGCCTACAGCACAATATGAGCGACACTTGGTGGTCAAAACAAAAAAACGAACCTTATGAAAACCCCCATGTCAATTTAAGCAATTATTTATTTTAAGCAAATAGCACACAAATAGTTTTATGAGGTACATCATTAGGTTATGTTTTGCAATGTTTTCAGGGCCCCAAAGGTCAAAACATAAAGAGTCAGCCATCGACTCGCTTTGATATCTGCCCTTTTCACTGCAGGCCTACCAGTTATTACACACCATCACATGACCAGTTTTTGCTTAATATAAATACTGTGTCCGGCTTCATATTGCAGGGCACTTGGTTCCTGCCTCATAAAATCACAAGACACAGCCTTCATTAAAGATGCAGCCAACCCAAATAAAAGAGCAGGCACGGTCTTTCTGCAGCAAACCACAATAAACTGACAGAAGCAGTTTGATGCTACATGTGACCATTCTGTGCTAATGGCTTGGTATACAGGCACAGGGGAAGAAGACAGGGAGAATGGCACTGTTTTTCAGTCTTCAAGTTCTACTCTCTGTGGAGGCTTTTTAGCCACCAAATGTGTGTTAATATGCCTGCAAACTTTAGTACTAAGGCTGAAGGCAGCTGACTGGGCTAATAAGCAAGGCAGTGTGCAGTCTAAAGCACTGAGTAGGGGAGTGAGAGCTCGTGGTACTGACTTTCACTGAAGATGTTATTTATCGAACATGATATTTATTATTTTTTGGAGAGGAGTGTTGCGAGAAATGGTGAAGCAAAAAGGAAAAACATGTAAACAACAAATGATCTTTGACAGCTTAAAACATATGAATGACTGTATCTTAAAACATGAATGACTGCATCTTAAAACATATGAATGACTATCATATTCATACCTAGGATTTGTCCTCTAATAAAATGGCACATTGCAACCTAGTATGGTCCCAGCTGACAAGGTGATGCCAAACGGTACAACATTAGTATGCATTTGGTATTATTGAGGCGAGGTGACAGCAGTGCACCCCCTGCTGGAGGGTAGTGGTAATTAGAGGATGTGTGGGGAAACCACAGGGGGAATGTCTAAGGCAAAAGACTAAAATTAAGGACCCAAGTCCTGCTGTGCAATTCATCTTGCCCACGACCCTGAACACAAATAAGACCTTGGGGTCTAGCAATGATGGCATAAAAATCAAAATCACTTTGGCCTTTAAGTAGGAGACATTTAGTCCTAAACAGATTCAGAGTTGTCAGTGAGCTTGTCCAGAAGAAATCCAGAGATACTGTAGAAGCAGACTCTTAAACAGAACCAGATCCAACCTGGCCCGCACTACATCTGGGCCAGGCTAGGGGGCGCTGCTGAGTCGGTTACTATTGAGGGTGTAGCGGCCTCCGTGGCTGCTGGCCGCCGTATTGTTCATGAGCTCACATGAGGCGTATGATGCTGCTGCTCAGGAAGTCCTCGTAGTTCATGCGCACGTTGCCCGTCATGCCGGCATCCTTCTCGCGGAATGCCTGTGTCATTGTCTGCAGCTGGGAGCACACCTGGATGAAGCTGTCCAGATACATCATCCCATGCTGGCCCGGAGGGGAAAAGCGCTCCACCACCTTCTGGATGAACTGGGGGCTCAGGTTGTAGCCCATCTGGGATAGAGCTGTGGGACAGAGGGGAGCCAGATCACAGATTGCTGGGCGTCTGCACTTACATGCTGGACTGATAATCACAATTATTTATTCTTGTATGGTACACATGCTGCTATGGGGACTCTGCACACAGTTCTGTACTTAAACAGTGTCCTGTGCAGCTTGATGTCAAACACTGAGATATGTTTTTAACATTCTGTACTTTTTAAAAACCTATTTATTTATTCTGTTGTACTTTTATCATAGTCTCTGTGTACTAGCAATGACAATATTCTATTGTCTATTCTATTCTATTTTATTATACGTCTCTCCAGAAGGCTCTGGGAGGTTCCATTCACTTTGAATGGGCCTTGCCAACATTAAACAGTTATTTCTGTTTAATCACCGCTGTCAACAGCAACAGGTTTTTTTGCTTCAGATTCACATCTGCATATCATTCTGTGAATAGAAATCATTCACTTTTCACAGTGGAACTTCGTGCAGAAGCCACAAAACAGTAACACATGAAATTTAAAAGATGTTTGTGTAAAGTTTTCTGCCGTCGTTTTGGCAAGTAGCTGTGTAATAAACAGGATAATGTGTTTTCTGCTGGTCATTACAAGAAAATATTTCCCTTCAGGACGAATCAATTGATTTGGGCAGAGGGGTCTTGATTTGCCCTGAAGGGAAATATTTTCCTATAATGACCGGTGGACAACACATTATCCGATACCTATTCTATCGCTGTGCTGTACCCAAGGCTGTCAAACTTCATTCATTCATTTAAGTGAAGTCTTTAAGGGTTCAGGGTTTAGGGCCTTGGAGAGGACATCAGGATTTAGACACTGCCTTAAGGCCTTCACTAGACATGAATAATTTCATAACACCTCACACTGGTTTATTGACAGACTGTAGACCTCTTGGTCCCTGCCAATGGATAAGACCAGACGAAACTAAATGGTTATTATCAACACTAAATCAGCCCTTTGGAACTGTTCACTGGCCTTCACAAGCACAATACAAAGGCAATATAGGCTAGCAAACAGCTTTAGACAGTCTCTTGAAGCAGCTTCGACAGATGCAGATAATATCAAATGGTCATTACCCACTCCACAGCGGTGGAGATTTAAATTGTCTGATAGTGTTCACAGGCATAATAAAACTTACTGTTGGCCTTTCTACAGCACAGATTTGTATCCTAAAGTAGAGCACCTCAGACAGGAACGAGGAGCAGACACACCAACAGTGATCTATTCAAATAGATCTATATACCATTTGGTTATTCCTCTTCAATTTCTCAATTTTTTCCTCCTCAAAAGGCGATAATGTGCTGCTATTGCTGATGCTGTCTGGGGTTTGATATGGCCTGTAAGCTAAAAGCTAAACCTGTATTTAAATATGCTGCTATTGAGATTAGCCTATTTTATCCTACTTATATTAAGATGAGGATGAGATAACCGTTGTGCCCTTGAGCAAGTCTCTTAGCCCCAAGTTGCTCTAGGGGAGACTGGCCCTGATGTAACTGATAGTTGACAAATGTAAGTTGCTTTGGATAAATGCATCTGCTAAATGCATAAATGTAAAAAAGAGTTATAGGCTGTTTTAACACAGAGGGTGAACTGTAAAAAAGAGTTCTAGGCCAGCTGTGTTAACACAGAGGGTGAAGTATAAAAAAAAAAAAAGAGTTCTAGGCCAGCTGTTTTAACACAGAGGGTGAACGAGGCTCTTTCATGGAAAACTTGGGAATGATAATAAAAAAGATGAGATTAAACAAACAAACCCTTTACCATCCATGATATGATCATAATTCTGAGAAGATGGACCTCCATCATTTGGAGAGATCGTGAGAGAGAAAGAGAGAACCGTGGAATCTCACAGATCTCTGTAATTACATTAGGGATAATAAACAGCATTTCTTTCAAATGGAGGCGTGTGTGCGCATGTGTGTGCGCGTGTGGTTTACAAATCAGCTTGTAATTAGGAGCACAGGTGCTCCTTGGCACCCCCAGACACTTGGGTGTCTCCCAATGGACCCCAACACTGGTGCTTGCCTAGCATGAGATGTGGAGGATGTCTTCTTATAGGGACCTGCCTACTCTGTCCTAGTGTATGTGTGTGCACTCGTGTGTGTATGGGTTAGCTACAGACCCATGATGGAGCAGCGTCTTCATGCATAGAGCTCAATCTGTCATATCACCTTTACAACATGCAAAGGATCAAGCCAATCCAAATGCTAGAGCAGCCTCAGTCTAAGAGTATGTCTGTCACATCAGTGAGCTCCACGTTTTTATACTTATTCCCTGTGACCCACAGAGCCACTAACTGATTTTTATGAAATCTGATGTGTGTGCTGGAGGAAGCAGTCTGACAAGAGATCTGTTATGCCACATAAAAGAGCAGTTCTATGCGTCATCTTCAATCCTAGTTGATTTGTAGGCACACACACACACACACACACAAATGCACATCCCTGTGTGACTAAAGATATCTGACTGAAGCCTCTCTCATGTTGAGAGGAACTGGTGGGGGTTAGATTGATGAGGGCTGTTTTAAAGGTGATGGCATGGGTGGTGGGCACAGCCACAGGTGGGGTGATAAGGGCTGTGACGGGGTGTGTGCGTGTGATGTGCATGTGTGTGCATGTGTGTTTGTGTGTGCCTGTAAGCCTGTGTGTGTGAGTGTGTGTGCCTGTGTGAGTGTGTGTTTGTTTGTTTGTGTGTGTGTGTGTGTGTGTGTGAGTATGAGTATGAGTATGTGTTTGTATGTGTATGTGTGCGCCTGTAAGCCTGTGGGTGTGTGCCTGTGTGCCAGGCCTACCAGCCTGTGTGGTGAGACCGCTACAGATGATCCAGAATGCAGCTGCACGTCTGGTCTTTAACCAGCCAAAAAGGGCACACGTCACACCTTTGTTCATTGAACTTCACTGGCTACCCTTGGCTGCTCGCATTAAATTCAAGGCACTTACGGTGGCCTACAGGGTGAATGATGGCTCTGCTCCCACCTACCTGAATTCTCTCCTGAAGCCCTATGTCACCCGACGACCGCTTCGCTCCTCTAAGGAGCGTTTCTTAGCACGGCCAGGTCAGGTCAATCCAAACTCTTCTCATATCTGGTTCTGCGCTGGTGGAATGACCTTCCAAGTGCTACCAGATCAACTGATACCCTTTTCACCTTCAAGAAACTTGTGAAGACCCAGCTCTTCCAAGAATATCTCCTGGCGTAAATTTTTGAGTTTGAACAATTTAGTTTCTCTGCACTGTATTACACTATTGCACTTTCAACTTAAAATAGTGCAGTTTCTATGTTAGCAATATGCACTCCTTGTTAGTTCTTTCATTGTGTTGTAGCTTGATTGTTATCCTGTTTTTGTAAGTTGCTTTGGATAAAAGCATCTGCTAAATGCCTTAATGTAAATGTAAATGAGTGTGTGTTTGTTTGTTTGTTTGTGTGTGTGTGTGTGTGTTTGTGAGAGTGTGTGTTTGTACCCTGATGCATCTCATTACTGCTGATGCTTCCAGAGCGGTCTCTGTCAAACTGCTGGAAGAGGCCCTTCCACTGCTCGAGGTACGTCCAGAGAGCAGAGAAACCCATGATGTCCATCCGCCCTGTCCTGCTCCGGTCAAACATATCTGTCACACACACACACAATTTGATATCTCTTTTTCAGTGTTTGTATGCAAGAGACAGAAAGATGTTATTATGTAGTACACACACTCACTCTCTTTCACACATACACACACACTATTTGATGTCTCTTTTTCAGTGTTTTGTTATGCAAGAGGTAGAAAACAGACACACACACTATTTTGTGTTATAATGTTGTACACAGGGGCGTTTCCAGCAGAATTGTTGGAGTGTGTTGATCTGGCCCCGTCCACTATAAGCAGAGTAACAGGAGGCTCTCCAGTGAACAGCACAGGCTGGGCTGCTTCAGCTAAAGCCACCCTGGCTTCACACAGCCCCAGTGAGCAGGCCGTGAAGTACGCCATGATGAATCTGGTGCAGTGATCACACCACTACATCACTGACACATACCAGTCAATAGAGCATAAACATGAACAACACACAAACTCAAGCCATTTATAATTCAAATATATACTGTACTGTATGTGCCAAATAAAGCGCTGGACTACAGATCAATACATTAACTGCATTAAAAATGATCAAACTGATCGATCTCTGACCATCAATCAACTAGTAAGAGGCCAGTAAACTGCAACTGATTTTATCTCCCCTATGATCTCTCTCTCTCTTTTTCCACTGCGCATTCATTCATTCACTCGTTCATTTGTGCAGTCTTTCTGCCGGGCTGGTAGTCATTACTCACTGAACATCATCATGCAGGTCTCGTCGTTGAAAGGCGTGCTGTTGGAGTTGAGCAGGGCCTGTTTGAGCTCCTTCTGGCTGATGTACCCGCTGTGGTCTGTGTCTACGGTGCTGAACCACTGGTGTGCTTCCGGATGCACTCCTGGGGGGACGTTACCTAGGATACGGCATATGATGCAATGCACTTCATTGGGTTTCCCAGGTAACACAGTGCGTGTTCTATTTAAACATTCTTCTCCTGATTCTCCTGACAATCAAGATTCTCCTCTCCTGAAGCATCACCTGGTCATGCACATATCACCATGGAGTTGCTCTAAATCAGACCTTGTGATGTGAACCGACTCCGCAGAGCCTTTGCATCGTCTGACATGCACCTCCAACATTTTCTGACTACACATTGAGGAAATGCAGACCACAAGGGTATCTGACTGGCTACACACTATACTAACAGCTACCTGTATGTAGCTGACTGCATGAAATCGTCCCTTCTCTGTCCTACAGGGGGTCTGCTTGAAGACATACCAGCACACTGCACTGGGGGCTGGGGAGCCTGACTGAGGACAGGTTCTCATACTAGCTGGCTGCACTGGAGCCTTGGGAGCTAGGTCTATGAAGAGGTTCTCATACTAACAGGCTGCACTGGAGCCTTGGGAGCTAGGTCTATGAAGAGGTTCTCATACTAACAGGCTGCACTGGAGCCTTGGGAGCTAGGTCTACTGTATGAAGAGATTCTCTACGAAAAGGTTCTCATAATAGCAGGCTGCACTGGAGCCTTGGGAGCTACGTCTATGAAAAGGTTCTCTACAAAGAGGTTCTCATACTAGCAGGCTGCACTGGGGGTTTGGGAGCTCGGTCTATAAAGAGGTTCTCATACTAGAAGATTGCATCAGAGCCTCAGGAGCTATAATATCTATGAAAAGGTTCTCATACTAGCAGACTTCACGGGGAGCTTGGGAGCATATATATGAAGAAGTTATGCTTGAGGGGGCAGGAAGAGGTGTCATTATTTAGACCCTTAATAACAACAGCACCAAACACGCACACACACAGACTGACTGTGTCATTAAATGTTGTACCCAGATGCTCTCTGTCCTCTGTGGGAGAAGGAACATGCCATTAGAGAGAGGCATGAGTCACAGCCTGTGGAGCGCGTGCCCAAACACACACACACATACACACACACACACACAAACACATTCATATGCTTGCAGATGCAAACAGATACAAACACAAACACACACACACACACACAGATAGTTAGACACATACTCACACACTCTCACCCACACAAAAAACACATTCATATGCATGCAAATGCAAACAGATACAAACACAAACACACACACACACTTGTCTGCTCAGCAGTGACACCCCACCACCTGAACTCTTCTCTCTTCTGCCAACCAACATCTGTCACACAATCAATACCAAGTCACCCACCCACCCCAGAAGACTCTCTAGTCTATACACCAACACAGTGTGGAGGACACATGAATCAGGGCTTTGTTAATGTCAGGCTGAATGCAATGCTGGATGACTGAACCAACACACCTCCTCTGGCTTACTCATGCCTGTGGTGTTGGAGCTCATCACAGAATACTGACCAAGATCATCACAATATGTTACTATGGGAGCAAACGTGAATAGTTCCGGACCTCATAAATGGGAGTGTCACATTACATCACAACAGGTATGAGCGTATGATACCTTGACTCCCCCCCCTTGTGAAAATAGAACACGGAAGTTATCAAACGTTTTTGCTTCTTGCTCCGCTCTTCCCCTCTCTGGTCTGAGTCACTGGGAGAACTTTTGCTCTGACTGATGCAACTCTGGGAGTGTATTTCACTGCATGGGAATGTTTCACTGGTGGCCACCATACCATTGCACAGTTACACAGGCATACATATTCACTCACGCTCACACACACACACCCAGACACACACACACACACAGAACCTCAACGCATCTCCCACCTGCTGGCTCCTGCTGTCTATAGGGTGGCCTGTGAAACTATCCGTACCACTCCACATATGGAACTCAACTAATGCTGTCTTTCTAACACTCACACAAGTGCAAAATCTCAACACATTTCTCATCTGCTGTCTACAGGGTGACCTGTAAGACTACCTTACAGTAATATCACTCCTATATGGAGTTCCCACTCACTCTCTCTCTCTGTCTCACACTCACTCACACACACACACACAAACTCAACACATTTCTCACCTGCCGGTGGTTGCTGCCCATAAGGTGCTCCGTGAGGCTGCCCATACCCCCCCCCATAAGGAGCCCCTGGCGCTGGCCCGCCTCCATACTGACCTCCCGGAGCTCCGCCAGGCCCTGGGCCATACTGTCCCCCTGCCCCTGGAGCTCCATAGGACCCATACGGTGCTCCCGGGGCTGCCCCTCCACCGTAGTGCCCACCTTGTGGGGCTGGTGGTCTACCATACCCCCCAGCAGGACCACCTGGTGGGGCGCTGCCACCATATGGTGCCCCAGGAGGAGGATGGTGCTGAGGTCCACCTGAATAGCCCTGAGAACACGGGATAAACAGAAGAGGTTCCAACCAGTTCACTTCAATGTGCATCTTTTAACTCCACATAGGCTATAACAAGTTAGTTTCGAGCGGATGTTTGTTGCATAGAAATCTTCTGTAAAGCGTCTAGATGCCGCTTTAGACATAAGGTCTAAAACTAAACAATAATTGTCCCGAAAGACATGAAGTAGACATCGTTCAGTTCAATATGCGTTTCATAACATGACGGCTCTCGTTCAACTAATTTGTTGCATTCACAGAATCCCATTCGATCCCAGGATAACATTACAGTCGAAAGACTTAAACTTAACAGTAACCACGCAAATGCCACTGATTTTGAATCAGCAAGTGGGATAAGTAGACACATAGGCACTTTCATTTGTTACACTGAACAGTTTTACTATCAACCTTTTAACGAACAGAAATAACTTACGTTCTCGATAATGACAAATACATAGCTGCTATTCATGGACTTCACATAAATCTAAAATTTTACCAGCTTGCCGATGCTTTAATTCCAAACAATTTGAGCATGTTTAGACAACTTACTAGCTAGGCTAATGCAGAGCTAACGTTAGCGTCAGTAAAGCTTGACAAGTCTGACAACAGCGTGGAAGACTCAATTTAACATTAACCCCAACACAACCTGACGTTACGTTAGTCAAAGGCAATCAATTATAAAATATAATGTCAATGAAAAAATATAATCAACACTTTAGAAAATACCCCAACCCGGAAACTACCTGTCCGTAATGAAAACTCATTTCTCGAAGTTCGCCAGACGCCCAGTTCACGGATTTATATACAAACCCGCCTTTCACTTTCTGATTGGACAAAGTCAACATCAATCAAATCCGTAGCTATGTGTACATTCTTTGATTGGACAAGTTGATCGGAAAAAACTGACGCGGTCATTAATGGCACACTGTTTCCGATGACAGGAAAACTATGCGGTTTACATAAAGCCTATCTAGGAAAAGTACGAACTGTGTTTAAATCATAGACTGTATTAAATAGTCTCAATGAATGGCCTAGTAGACCTACACAGAATAACCGGTTTACTAACCATTTTCACTAAAATCTCACAAATATAAGATGGTGTGATCTGGAACAATGAAAGTTAATTCAGCTAATCCTATTTAAATGTAAAACATCTTATATTATTTGATCGATCTGTTGTAAATAGCTTAATGATCAGCTTATGGGCATCTAGCCTAGGCCACTGGTTCTCAAAGGGGGTCAGTGAAAAAGTTTGCTACAAAATATGAGCTTGTCTTATGTAGAGAGAAATGCTCAAATATTAGCTCGATTACATTGTGCTCTGCTGATACATTGCAGTCAAAATCAGTCAAAATCCCTTCCTCAGGCAACTGTTAACTGCAAACAAACTAAATGTTATGTAAAGCAAACTATTTTGATTTTACACAAAACACTCCTTTTGAAACTTCTCCCACATACTGTCAGGGTTTGCCACAAGCAATAACATTAACATTGTGGTATTAGAACTGTATGTTTTAGACTATCCTATGGTTATATTTATCTTGCAATTATGAGGGGTCCATAGAAGACTTCCTCCTCCATGAGGGGTGCCCAGCTAGATAAAGAAGAGAACCCTTGGCTATTGATCAGCGGTTTAGGATGAGAGCTAACACTAAGCCTATATCAATGCTCTTGGGTGCTCCTTGCTGTAAATCGCCATGAGACAATACTATTGTAAAAGGTGCTGTATAAATATAATTGAGTTGAATTGAATATCCTCATCTGGTTTGTCTTAACACTTTACAAGTGGGCTGTAGCAACACATGTTTTCTGCAAATGTATTGTCAGGTGACGGTTCAAAGTCTATTACAGCCTGATGTGAAACTCCTGTGTTTGTGGAACTGACTGATGGAATTTTTTGCATTACCACTCCCTCTGTTTCCTTGACGTATATCCATGGTTGGGCAATCATTGTAGGTATGATTGTGTGTATGTGTGTGTGTTTGTTTGCATATGACCGCGAGAGAGAGAGAGAAAGAGAAAGAGAGTGAGAGAATGCACTTATTGATGTTTACTCAGTATAAAGACTCAAGGTTCAATTTTATTTACAAAATTATAGTTAAATACGAATAGAAGTTGTACTAGTAGACATATACTGGTAGACATATATGCATGTTTATATGGTATTGCATAGTGACCTTTATGTACAGCTAAGAATGTAAGCTTCAAAAGCAAGTTCTTTTTTGGAGCAGGTATTAGTCGCTAGAGGGCAGTATCGATCTTCATCATACATTAAAACAGAACCACATCTGACGTGGGAGGAAAAAAGCATGATTGAAAAACGGTCTGAAAACATTTGTTTTAGTCAAACACAAAAAAACCCCACATAACTATGTACATCTACATACCTTTCTGACTACACAAGATGGCAAGAGGTTGTAAGGCATTTAAATTATGACTGCATTTTATGCATTTTTTACTGTAATAAATCAGTATTTCTTCATGATGGCAAGAGGTTGTAA
Source organism: Tenualosa thibaudeaui (assembly GCA_027481765.1). Taxonomy (NCBI): domain Eukaryota; kingdom Metazoa; phylum Chordata; class Actinopteri; order Clupeiformes; family Clupeidae; genus Tenualosa; species Tenualosa thibaudeaui. Next base: position 1,113,591 of record JAIFZK010000209.1, on the reverse strand, counting down.
GTCAGTTTTTTTCTAACTGTAATAAGTCAGTATTTCTTCATTCCTTTAAACATGACAAAATAAAAAATAAAAAACAAAAGCCTTCATGTCCATTCCACCTTGTTGTGTGTAGTGGTACAGGATTTGTGTTCCAGTTGAAAAATCATTTTATTCCTTAATGTGTGTGTGTGTGTGTGTGAGAGAGAGTTTATTTGAGTACGTAAACTATGATGGAGGGTGGGAAGAACATAAGGCTAGAGTGGAGGCCTCTAGTCAGCACAGTTAGCTGCTTCAAAGTTGAGGTAAAAATCTCCAGTCAATATAAATATCCTTTCATTGGCTAATTAAAGTGCTGAATGAAAACATGGGTCCAGTCAAACACACCACACCTCCACAAGGACCTTCCATCCTGTCCACAAAGCAGCTGCCAAAGGTATGGATTTAAACTGGCCAAGAACTAGACTGTAACTGGGCCAAATCTGAGCTACATCCGGGCCAGATACACCCTGATGCCAGTTTAGCTCTTCCCTTTCTCTGCTGAAGCGGCTGCCTCCTCCTGCTTGCTGTTGCAGAGGTTGTGGACTGATGTTCTGGATGGTGCTCTGGACGGGACTCTGGAGGGGGGTCTGGAGAGGGTTGGGTCGGGTCGAGAGGTTCTGGGCAGTGCAAGCTCACCGAGCTCATGGGTCTCTGCGAACATCTGCTTTTGGATGTTTTGGATCAGCTGTTTGTGGATCTTCTTGCAGACCAGGTAGACCATCTCACAGATACACATGACGATGCAGACGCAGGCCGAGATCACCATGAAGAGTGTGAAGATCTTCTTCTCTGTGGGTCGTGAAATGTAACAGTCCACAATATTGGGGCACGGTGCCAACTGGCACTTGGTGAGTTTGGGCATGTCGTAGCCCTCATAGATGTGATATAGAATGCAGAGAAAGCCCACATCGAAGCTGGCCTTCAGAACCAGGCTGAGAAGGTACGTCCACCACAGCCCCCCATGCTTCTTCCCTGGGTTAGCATACAAGTGCACCCCCTTGTGGCTGGTGGTGTACCTGAGGTCCTTCTGCTCACGCCACTTGACATGAGCCACCACCAGCAGTGACGGGCAGGTGACAAAGATAAGCTGCAGCGCCCAGAGGCGGATGTGAGAGATGGGGAAGAAGAAGTCGTAGCACACGTTGGCGCAGCCCGGCTGGAGCGTGTTGCACACAAAGTCCTTGTTGTCATCACCCCACACACGTTGGGCGGCTACCACGAACACCAGCACCCGGAAGACGAAGACCATGGACAGCCAGATGCGTCCGAACACCGTGGAGTACTTGTTTACCCCAGTGAGCAGGGATTGTAACGCTCCCCAGTTCATCTTCTCAGACAAAGGGTCAGAGGTCGTGGATGTGCTGAAGGGTCAGAGATCGTGGTTGTGCTGAACTGAAAAAGAATGAAAGAGTTGGGTCCAGTGGAGGTGAAGAGAGAGATAAGCACTATAGGTATTAGTTGCTTTCACTGCTTTCATTCACACTCAACATTATTTATATTCCTTATACTCATTTTGTGCTTCACTGTGCTTCACTCATCTTGCACTATAACTCACTTTTAAAATGTGGAAATCTGAAGAAAACAAATAAAAAACATTTCTGAAAATTCCATCTTTTCCATCTCCACAGAGAAGAAACTGGAACAGCTGCCGCTCCTAATCGTAAGCTGTATGACATCAGCGTTCAGTGTTTGTTCAGGGGTCCATTTCTGTCATGCAGAGTAAGTGCAGCTGAATGACAGGCTCACAATATTCTTCCATTCAGTGTATTGCAGTGCAGTTCAGCCTCTCTCTCTCTCTCTCTCTCTCTCCCTCTCTCACTGAGCTTCATTAATTGGCCTTGTGAATGCCACTGAGTCACCAGAGGTCAAACACAAGACACAATTGTGTTTCTCTCTGCCAAGCCTCTTATTCAAAGCTAAGGTAAAAAGCACACGACTCACACTTTTCCCTGTCACATGTCAACACAAGACAACACTGTGGGCTACCCACCAATTCACTCTCAGGGACAGATGCAGTTTGGGAGTTGGGTTTCCATTTTATTATTTAGATTTCCTCTTAAAACTTTGAGGGAAAAATCCAGAGTTAATCAGCCCATATCCCTGTTCTTTAAAGAATAGACAGAAGAAGAACGACAGCATCGGTACAGCATAGACCAAATTTGTGAACTGGCAGCTAACGCTAACTGATGAAGGCATAAGAAACTTGAGAAACTTCCTTGCCCTGGCTGCCCTTTCACTGTTTGGTCTACGTTGCACAAAATTCTGTTGTTCTCATTTCACAGCATTTTATTTGACCTTGCCTGTTGCATGTACAAGTGTACTGACCCATGATGCTGAGCTAATGTTGGATGTCTCAGATGATGAGCACCGGGCCTCAGAATTAGGAAGTTGTGTGGATGCATGACGTACTGAAGGAAAGATTTGCCCTCACTGTACCATCTGAGCTCACAGCCAATATTTTAACACAGAGTAGGGTGTCTGTTTCCTTTCCAAATTTCCTTTCCTGTTTTGCAATGTCATTTACAGATATTTATTCAGTCGCTTTCTGTTAGCATGTCATGTGTCATATCATTGGTATGCTCGGTCATCTTGTGTAAGTTAATGAAGAGCTGTTTTAAATGGAAACGTGTAACAGAAGCTATTTCACATGGGTCCAGCTCTTACCTTTCAAGGGCCTCTCACAGGTTTCCACATTTTTTGAAACGGACCAGGCAGGTGGGAATAAAGCCCTCAGAGAGCGCCTTTGAACTCCACTCCACCAAAGAGGTGCATTCTGACTATACAATATTTTTGGCAACTACTGGAGCGCTTTTTTGAAATTCACTTGAACGTCAGAGCTACACAATACTACTGCAAAACCATGCAATACTTTGCTTTTCTTTTTCTTTTTTGGGAAAGCAGGGCCCCTGCCACAGAGTGCCGGCATGCAGTGCAGTGCACCCAAATCTGCCCTCAGCAGGAGGTGGAGGCCTGGAGGAGATGCTCAACACACATGGCCTCTGCATCTGCTGACAGCCTATTGGTCACTTTACAGTCTCTCGGCTCTCTAAATTATTAGATCTACGCAGATGTAGAGATTTTGAATTCATGGATTTAAAACTGCACCAATACTGCACTAAATCTGCACTTAATCCATTGCCTTAGCCTATGACTGTGTATTTCTCCGTGGGTTTCGTGGACGGGGGTGACTGGAGTGTGAGTGTGTGTTTGAATGCAGAGGTGGTCCTGCTGCTGAGCAGACTCCAGACTGCTTTCAGACACACACTCAGCCAGAGGCACAGGCACAGACAGAGCACAGCTATGTAATTAAATATTCTTCAGAAAAGGGAAGTGTTCTCTGCCTGTACTGGTGCAGTCAGGACATCTAAGTGACTTCAGAGCCGAATGCAATTACCTGCGACCCCAAACAAGTCTGCAGCTAATGGAGACAAAGTACTTCAGTTCTGCCTTTTGCTCTGTTCTTTTTGGTCCTTGGAGCAAGAGTTTGTACATATTGTATGTAGAAATTGTTTTTTTTTTTTTTTTTTCGGATCACCCCATTCCTGTGTCATGATTTCATTTTGTCTATGATTGTCTAGAACCTTCTTTTGTTTGAAGTTGAAAGATTGATTGATTTCTTTGACTTGATTTATGGAGCCCTCACTGAAGCAGTTTATCTGTCATACACACTATACAGCTATGGGAACCTGAATGTCAGTTTCAGGATCTCCCTCAGCTGTAATCACCTTAGCACCTATTCACCTGTCATTCATCTGAGGCTACAGCACTGGATTGCATTGGCAGTGCTAATGAAATGGATGATTGGCGACAAACTCACACACACACACACACACACACACACACTCACTCACTCACAAAGACACACACACACACACACAAACATACGCATGTCAGGCTTCTGACAGTCGCACCCAGAAATGTCAGAGTTATGCATGACTGCACAGCTCTCCTGGCAAATTTATTAATAATGTTGACACTTAGCACACCTTTTTCCATCTTGATTCTTTTTCTTTCTCCCCTCTGCTCCTCTCACTCTCTAGTGGTACCTGCCACTCAGGAAAGGTCATTTCCATGACATCACGTCGCAGCCGTGACAGGACAATTTGAAGGTCACAGAGAGAGAAATATAAAACAGGAAAAATCTAAAACACACATTTTTTACTCATTTCATTTGTATTGAAAGTGTGTGTCCCCATCGGCCCTCAGACAGGGGGTGGGACTTGGCGCTTGCCTTACGTGGACAGAGAGACATAAAATAGCTCTCTTGTGTTCTTCAGTTTTCAACTTTGACAACCATTTTCTCTTCGCATTCATTATGCTGCTTGTAAATGGGCAAGTATGTTCATCTATTTCTGCAGAGGGAAAAAAAAACTGATCTCACTTCTTTCCATGTCAAACGAAAGGGGCAGTTTTAAAAGATAGATCACATGCCAGACTACTCAACACCTGGGCTTTCAGGGCAAACCATTCAGTTTTCAGCCTCAATCATCCTGTGGTCTGGTTCTGGCTGTAAATGAAGTTATCCAATTTGATGACCAAGGCAGCACACTGATATTGCTCTGTTCACTAAGAATGATAATGACAGAGTTTGCTCTCCCCTGCTGTTAAAAACACTAAGATAAATGCATCATAAACGAGTCCTAAAAGACAGAGGAATGTACTCTCACATGGCACATCTTACTGTGTATCTGTTCCTTCATCAACAGAGTCAGTGAGAGTGATCATGGTAAAATATGTTTGTGTTTTTTTTGGAGGGGGGAAAGATATTTACCATGACGACAAAACAAAACACATTATGGGATATCAGAGGCAAACTATAGCCATATGCCTATCTGTTTTAAAGTTCAAACAACTCTTTCTTCTCTCTCTCTCTTTTCGAGTTGAAAGTAAAGTCACAATGAAACATTAACGCCTTACCTGGTCAGGCTGTGCAGAAGATGATCAAACCACAGGTAGCTTTAGTGTTCCAGCCAAAGGGAAGACCAAAGGTGTTATGGGAAAGAAGGCTGTCATGTTTTGAAACAATGTAGATGGAAGCTTCTGATGTAGCCTCACCTTCAGGGTGTAAGCATTTGTGTGTGCATGTGTGTGTGTGTCTGAGTAAGCACTGTACGCATGTGTGTGTGTGTCTGAGTAAGCACTGTACGCATGTGTGGACTTTGTGTCCGCTTCTTCTGACTGTTGGGCAACCCAAGGCCTATCCTATGTCTCCATGGAAACACCCCTCTCAAACACGTTTTTTTTCCTCCTTTTTCAGTCTTGTCTAGAGAGCTCTGACTGTGGATGACAGCGTCTTTGATAAATCCTGACAAGCCTGACACAGTCTGATGGTGCGCCCATCTTTGATAGCTGTGCTCCTTGTCTCCAGCTCAAGACACTTGTATAATCTACCACAGGACACATGCACAGTACATACAAATCTTCTTACATATTTCACACACTGTTGAAAAAGTGTGGGTGGTTCCCTGCTTAACAAAACATCTCTGTCAGTGTGGTCAGACCCAGTGTGTGTGTGTGTGTTTGTGTGTGTGTGTGTGTGTGTGTGTAAAAACTCAGGAATGCTGTTTCCAACCACTGCTCACATTCCCTCTCCATTAAAACAAAACATATAGGCTTGTCTTTATAAACAGGCCTCTGAGTCACCCTATAACTGTTCTCAGGTCAGTGACCTCTCTCCCTGTCCATGCAGCAGTCCTCATGATCGCCAGGTGCTGCCCTGATGGGAGGTCAGTGGTCCAGTGGTGTGTGTGTGAGTGTGGTTGTTGCTACACTCTGCTCTTCCTGCAGGGGATTGATAAACAGGCTCAAGTGTGAATACTCATAAATGTGTAGATGTGGTCCTCTGTGTGGTCTGCAAATGTGTGTGTACATACATGTGTGTGTATTTTAATCTGTCTGGCTGTGTGTGTGTGTCAGTCTTTCTCAACCTCTCATGCACAACTCTCTCTCTCCCTCTCTCTTTCTGTGGAATTTCCATTAGTTTCCGTTAGGGGTGTAACAATACACTCTCACCTGGCAAAAATTCGATACACAGTCTTTTGCCAAAATTTTGATACATCTGTGAGGATTAACATTGGTTAAGATACATTTTGAAATTATTATTTAAAAGCAAGTCATAATTGTGTTACTTTCTGTAGGCCCACTAAGAGAGAGATATCAAGAATCATAGCACAGCAAAAATAGGCATCTAGGCTCAACAACTCCTGTCCATTTCGTGCAAACACCTGGCATCACTTTCTTACATTAACAAGAGACTAGCTAGCTAACGTTGGAGTGTGTATAACATAGAAGCATAAGAGATGGCTGGTGGGTAAACACTCGCCGTGTTTGCCCTCTCTACGGCCATCCTGCTAATTCATAAAAGCAATACCCACTGACTCATTTACCACATAACAATGTTGCCTGTAGCATCTCTTGTTGGAAAATAAAGTCTTTCGGTCTTGGGTTTTCACTTTGGCTAATTGTCAGAGACACTTCATTTTGACCCTTAAGAAATGAAAGAAATGATCTACACTGAGTCCTAAAATGATTAGGCAACATGATTTTCTGCATCTCTGTGTGTCTCTCTCTTTGTCTGTCTGACGGTGCTGAGAAATGACTCAACTCAAACCCACACAAGCCATTAGTGCTGAACTTGCTGGGCAACATATCAAGCCACTAGATAGAAAGCAAAAACAGGACAGCACATCAAAAAGAAAGACAGACAGAAAGAAAGTAAAAGAAGGAAAGATAGATACTTACAATGAATAGAAAGAAAAAAGAAAGAAAGAAAGACAGAAAATGACAAATGGTACTAATCCAAGAATGACTCAAAATGACAAACAATGACGTAGGCAAACTAGTACGACAGGTAGATCTGGGGTTTGCATTGGAACAAATAAAGTGTTCTGCATTCCAAAGAAGGGTGGATTATATCTTCCTCCTTTCTCTCTCTTTCATTCTTTCTTATGCTTTCTTCAGGATGGACAAACACAGTATTTACTGTAATACAAGGTAGGAGACAGAATGCAAAAAGTATAAAGAGGGATGAAGAAACAGAAATAAAGAAAGACAGACTTTAACTGCATGAATGAATGAATGAATGGATGAATGCACTGCAAACATGCCTTTTCAAAAATAAGAAAAAATATACTCTTTTTGGAAAAATGTACTTATTGAAAGCAAAATTGCCTGCCAGTGTAGCAAGAAAACTGCACTTACTAAGATCTCTCAAAACAAGAAAAAATACAAAGATTAATAAGATAAATTTGCTAGGAACTAGAAAAAAAATCTCCATACTCTTCAAGAAAATGATGAAAACAAGACAAATGTGCTTGAATCTAGGACAACTTAAAGACTTCGGGGTAATTATTGACCAGGACCTCTCTCTAAATAGTCATGTAAAACACATTTCAAAAACATCTTTTTTCCACCTACGAAATATTGCTAAGGTTAGAAAGTCCCTATCCTTTGAGGATGCTGAAAAATTAATACATGCATTTATTACTTCCAGTCTCGATTATTGCAATGCTCTGTTCTCTGAGTGTAGTAATACCTGTATCAAAAACCTACAACAAATACAAAATGCTGCAGCCCGAACATTCATCAGGACTAAAAAATATGAACATATCTCTACTATCCTTGCTTCCTTACATTGGCTCCCTATTAAAAGTCGAATTGATTTTAAAATACTCCTCCTAACCTACAAAGCCCTCAGGGGTGATGTACCAACATATATTTGTCAGGGTTTCCCAGTGTCTGTTCTCGGTTTAGCCCCATCTGCTGGACATTTTTGGGGTTTACCTTTTGTCACTGTGTTCATTGTCTCCCACCTGTTTGTAATTATTATTGTCAATTACTCACCCATTATGTCTGCGTCCCTCATTGGTTCCTGCTCCCCTTCCCACAGTATTTATCCCCCATGGTTCGTTTGTTCTGTCTCTGATCGTCTTCTGATTTCCTGTTGTAACCCGGCTCAGTGAGTTTTTCTGAATTTAAGACTCTTGTCCTGTCTGTCTTGCCTGCTCCCTGTCTTTTGTTGAGTTTTTTGGACCTCCTGTCAAGAGGATTTGTTTTTGCCTTCTGCTTCCTGTCTTGCCTGGATTTTAGTGTTTTGGATATTTTTGATGCTCTGTGTTTTTTCTGAATTACTTGTTTTGTAAAGATTGAATAAACCAACCCTGTCTCTGATTCTGCATTTGGTCCAATTTTACTAGAAACCTGACAATATTAAAGACTTACTTGTCCCTTACTGCCCTCCTAGAACCCTAAGATCCCAAAATGCTGGTGTCTTTGTAATCCCAAGAATATCAAAATCTACGATAGGAGGAAGAGCCTGTTGTTACCGTGCACCCCTCCTGTGGAATAATCTCCCCCCCTCACATTTTGACACTCTCAATACCTTTAAGTCTAGACTTAAAACCTTCCTCTTTACTGTTTCCCATAGTTAGGGATGGTGCATGGCAAATCATCACTTCTCATGGGTATTTTGGGAGGGACTGCCTCTGCTGTTGCCCCCAGTTGTGAGGCATGGTGGCCACTGACCATCCCTGCAGTGGTGCTGGGTTGCCATGCATCATCAGTTAGGTTGCTATAGCCTAGTGCCGCCACAAAAGCTTCATGTGTCATGCCGTACAACTCTCTCTCTCAATATTTATATATTTATATAAATATTGAGAGAGATAGATAGATATGCTAGGCCCGACTCCCCTTCCTTGAGGCTTTGTGATTGACCCCCCCCTCACAATGGCACTGTCAAATGGACCAGTTACTGTTACCCCCATGACCCATCTCACTCCTTTGAGTTTGACACTATGTCTGGCCGCTGCTACATTGTCCAGCCATAATTCCTGATAACCACCTATAGACTGACTACCATGTAATGTAAAGTGGGATAATACTCTATTACAAACTATTATGAACCTTAGCTAAAACCATAGGCAACTTGTAGTCTGTCATGGTTACTACTGATTGTAATTTTTCTGCATGACCCCTGGCAATTGGGTTAGCCCCTTGAGTCGTGGATCTGCCCAAGGTTTCTTCCTAGATGAACTGAACATAAGAGTTTTTCCTTGCCCCTGTTGCTCTTGGGTGCTCCTTCTGTGAAGCGCCATGAGACAATACTATTGTAAAAGGTGCTGTATAAATAAAATTGAATTGAATTGAAGAACTGTGTTAGATTCAAATCACCTCAAGTGCTCTACAACCTAACTTCCGTACTGCTACGCTTCTGAATGACTAGTGAGCCACTGTCATTACAACCACTGATGTAGAGCAGATAGGATACTATATGTCTCTAGTGACTGTTTTGAAGCCTCAAATTTGTTTCCAATTTTTCAATATCAGGTTTGTGATCTGCAAGTCATGTGATCTAGTGCCACCATTGCGTCAGAGCTGGAGTTGTATCCATCCATATGCTCAGTTAAAAAGTGAGACCAATTTTCACAGGTCATACATTTAGTCTGTTCTTTATAAATTCGACTAATATAAATGTAGTCTGTTCTTTATAAAGTAATAACATTATTATTAGTATTATACTAATACTAATATTAATATTAATACTACATTTGGTATGAAGGGTCTTTCTGAGCAAATGACATTAGGGTTACTGCCTGTTTTTCAGTTTTCCAGAACGTTCAACTGAGGCAGCTCGTCAAAATTTTCCGCAAAGCCCTCAAACAACATGTGAACTTATCTCAGCAACAAATGATAATCGGATGTTCAGATCAAAACCAAATATCTTGCTTTGGCTCTAGACCTGTTTGTGAGCACCTAGAAAGTCTTCATTCTTTGGGTTGTGTCACCACCCTGTTCTGTCTATAGCCTCCCGTTTCCTCCTGTCTCTACCGTTAACTAGCTTAATTGACGTTCAATCACGCCCTCTCATTTCCTCATCCTCCGCTAATCACTGGGTTTGTCTTCACCTGCTTCCACTGGCTGTTCCCTATTGTTCTCCCCAGCTGTGTCTCATTTTCCCTAATTTCTGTTGGTATTTATTGGTTCAGCCCTCCTTTGTCAGTGTATTAGCGAACCAGCACGCCTTAAAGCTACCGGCAAGCATTTTTGATCCTGACTCCTGTGTTTGCTCCTCTGTTCCTGTTTTTTCCCTGCCTCTGTTCTAGCCCGTTCCCTGTTTCTCCGTCTGGTCCCCGCTCTGTTCCTGTTTTTTCTTTGTTCTCTGCACCTGCCATTGCCGAATCGTCCTGACCTACACCTCTGCTCGCCTGCCTTGGTTTCCGACCTGCTGTCTGCCTTCGTCTGACGCTCTGCGCTCCCCCCTCGGCTACCGACCCGCCGCCTTCCTGTGACCGACGCCTGCACTTCTGCCCCGGTTCCCGACTCGCCGCCTGTCTTCGACCAACGCTCAATTCCTCTGCCCCGGCAACCCGACCCGACGCCTGTCCGACCAAGAGTTCCTCTGCCAGCCCTTCTCTGCTCTGTGCAGCTCCTGCATCCCTGCGCTCTCGGAGCACAATCTCACTTCCCCTTTCCCCAATCCTTTAATAAAGACTATTTGCAACTTGACGCCATAGTGGTCCATTCTGACAGGTTGTGGTGGACGGTTAGAGTGTAATGTGACGTGATGCCAGTATTGTTCTAAACTTTCACCACAACTTGTACATTATTTGTCAACAAAACCAGTTTTGAATTTGTGTGTTTTTTTCTCAGTGGCCCAGGAGATGTAGCAGTTCTCAGACTTTGTGCAGACGGGGATTAAGATCACACTCGATGACCTCAGGAATGTCTTTTCCCTTGCAGATGTGGTAGAGAATTTAGAGACAGCACACATCCATGGTGGCCCTCAAAACCAGAGTGAACAGGTACATCCACCACAGCGTGTGGCACTTCTTCCCTGGGTTAGTATACAGGTGCACCCCCTTGTGTTTGATGAAGTAGCTATATTGTTAGTGTATTCCCTTCAGACATTGGAGGACCTCAGATTTAACACATCCACCATTGTGTGCTTGTGCGCCCCCTTGTGATATACATGAGCACCAGTCCTACCCCACTGACCACTGGCAAGCTAATTGATCAAAAATAATCTTCAATGAAGTCATCTTGATGCTTATTTTCGATTCAAAAAGCTGGGCAAAAAATGTGTCCTTGAAAACAAGAAAGTGAAATGCATTTTATCAAGAAAATCACAACCAAATTACAGTACTGATACAGAGAAATAAGGGTGTGTTTTGTCTTTGCAGTGAAGTGCTGATGAAATATTTATAGTGTATCTTACATGGACCTGAAGGGGTAGGGGAATGTGGACAGACCAGATGAAGGGGAATGTGGACAGACCAGATGGCACACTCCTAAAAGATGAAGACATGACAATATTTTCCACTGGTGGGATAGAAATATGTCTTGGCCATGGAACTGATGTGCTGCAGAGAACTCAAGTACAGGTGGGGAACTTACCCTCTTTGGAACCGTAAGAGCTCACCAAGCTCATGGGTCTCAGCGAACATCTGCTCTCGGTTCTTGAGTCAGGTCAGCTGTTTGTGGATCTTCTTGCAGACCAGGTAGACACAGATACACATGACGATGCAGACGCAGGCTGAGGGGAAGTGGTGGTTGGAGCAGACTCTACTGTGTCACATGACCAGTATCCATCCCTTTCTCCCCACATGCACTGGCCTGATGCAAATCAAAAATCAATAGATCAATAGATCAAAAAATCAATAGCCAGACCCAGCCAAAGAGGGGGTGCCGCTCATGTCAGATTTGAGAATTAGATCTGCTTAGTGGCTTAGGACACCTGGGAATAACACAGAGATTCAGATACGAGAGCATTTGTGCCCGTCCATACACAAGATTCAGAGATGGCTTTTACCCATAAGCCATCATGCTATTGAACACTCCAACAATCACAAGCTCACACTCCCTTCACACTCACTGGCTACATCACTGGTTCGATTATGCACATGTATAATATCGTGTTTAAATTTCAAACCCATTTCCTCTGTTTGTTCTGCTTGTTTTTCTCTGACTAAATCCTCTGTTGTGGACAAGGTGTTCAGTCATTGTCTCGGTTGTGTGCTCCCCTAAAAAGATGTCCAAGGAACACAACAGGATAATGACAGTACTGCTGGAGAAATTCCACTTTACTCTCTGTTGTGAACGATTTGTTTCAACAGCTAAGGGATGAAACAAACAGTGCCTATATGTAAATAGTCTTGTTTGAAAGTGCTGTTTCATTTAAACAGCTAAGGGATGAAACAAACAGTGCCTATATGTAAATAGTCTTGTTTGAAAGTGCTGTTTCGTTTAAACAGCTAAGGGATGAAACAAACAGTGCCTATATGTAAATAGTCTTGTTTGAAAGTGCTGTTTATTTGGATTACTCCTTCATCTTAAGCATCTTAAAAAACATATTTAATGTCATATTGAGTGAGCACTGGCTACATCTCAGTAACAGTCTCTCTACTATTTGAACTTAAAAGTTAATGTATTCTTTTTCAATTCAATTAATTGATTAATTTATTAATAATATGAATTAATACTTGTGGACAATGCAGTGGGATATCAACCAAGCTAGTGCCTCTCATTGATTTCTCATTTAGCTACACCACTGCATCAGGGACTTATCTATAGGCTTAGGTCTCTACCGACTCTAAGGTTTGCAAACCAATCAGAGAGCAGAGAACAGAGGGAGGGCTGAAAGTGATGATGTGGTGTGTTCTGGCGCATAACATAACATATAACATAACATAACCATAACATAACCACAACCAAGCAGTAGCAACTGGTTGAAGCTGAAAGTATCAGCCAACCAGGAAGCACATGTACCCAAATGGACAGGTTTCGGATGCTTTGCACTAAGTGAAACGATCAGGCTAGTGGGATATTGGAATGATAAAAGCTGCATTTGATGCAAACCCCAAACTGTGTTTACTTGCATTTAGAAACCACTACAGCCCTGATCTTGATTTTGAAAACAGTGGGATGTACCAAAATCAGTGCAAGATGCTGTGGACACTGACAAAGAACTACTAGAGCCATTTTGCTGCTGTACCTACAGTTTCAGAGCTCAGCTCGGTGTCATTTTATTCAAAATAACCCCAGATGACCCCAGACTTACTTTCTTTTTACTTTTATTACTTTGGCTTTAGTTCATCTGTAACACACATCTGTCATCTCACACACATTTCACACACATTTGTCATCTAAAGTGACATTTATTTTCATTTTCATTAAGTATTAATTATAAAATGGGACTGCACAGATAACAATAATGACAACAGAACAATATCATTAACCATAAACAAACAAACCAAGGTCATCACTGCACAATTGTTTACATCCCTTTGCATGAGTGCTGGGGCTCATTGCGATCCTGACATTGAAAACTATGATTGTCCTTCCCTTCATCTGGTCATTTAATCCTATGTTCTGTGAGCTTGTGGTTGTTGTGAGACATCTGTTGTTCAGAGAGAAAGCACTTCACTGTGTTCCTGTCACTGCTTTGCCCTCAATCTCTGCTTCAAGCTTCTGTGTGTTGGGCATTTTGGTGCATAATGGCTACCATGCATCATCCAGGAGGCTGCTCCACATTGGCAGAAGCTATTGAGGCTCCATTGTTCCACTGCATTGCGATGATATTGCACTTTGAGTGCCTTGAAAATATGCAGGTTGTTATTGATGCTGTTGTGTTGTGCAGAGCCTGGATATCAGTGTTTGTATTTTATGCACCAAACTAGACCTTTTATTTGTTCAGAGGTCTGGAAAATAAAATACAAACACTGATCCAAACTTGAGCACCAGCACTGGTGATGCATCCTGTGACACATGATGGTGAACATATTCACACTTGCAGATCTGCTGTGTGTGTGGGTGTTTCCGAGGCCATGCTGAGGGATGTTTTGGACAGTGCTCTGGAACGGGCCCTGATGTGGAGCCTGGTGATGGTCGGGTCATGTTGGGGGAATCCAGAGGGGCGAGCATTTGACCCTAACCCTAACGCTGACCAGGACCCCGAGGGAGGTACCAGTACGCCAAGGTCAGAGCTCTCGGCGAGCATCCCCCGCTGTTATGTCCTCTTGCACCACATGATTTTCCTGTGGGTTGTTTTGCAGCCCAGGTAGATCATCTCACAGATGCAAATGGCAATGTAGACGCAGACTGACACCACCATGATCAGCATGAACATCCTCTTCTCAGTGGGGTGGGAGATGTAGCAGTCCATGACGTTTGGGCACGGTGCCAACTGGCACTTGGTGAGCATGGGCATGTCGTAGCCATCATAGATGTTGTAAAGGACATAGAGGAAGCCTGTGTCAAAAATAACCCCTAGAACCAGGCTGAGGAAGTAGGTCTGCACAGCCCTTCGCGCTTCTTCCCTGGGTTAGCATACAAGTGCGCCCCCTTGTGGCTGGTGGTGTACCTGAGGTCCTTCTGCTCACACCACTTGACGTGACCCACCACCAGCAGTGACAGGCAGACAATGACGACAGCTCATTTTCGACAGTGACGAAAATGAGCTGTAGTGCCCACAGGTGGATGTGAGAGATGGGGAAGAAGAGGTCGTAGCACACATTGGTGCAGCCCAGCTGGAGCGCGTTGCACACAAACCCAAAATCTCTGCTGATCCAAACATGTTTGGCCACTATGAAGTAGACAAGGACCCAGAACACATACACCACCAAGAATTGCCAGCCTAAATAGGAAGAATGTTCATTTACCCCAAGAAGCAGCTGCTGTGTCATCTCCAAAGTCATCTTGACATAAACTGGGGACTGGAGAGGAGTTTAGGAGCTCAGGGGATCTGAAATGACATCTGAAATCATATGTTTGCCGTTTCGGTAGTAGCATATACTGGGCATTTAAAATTGCTCAAGAGTCTCTGAGAGTCAAGCCTATGGGTGACATAGCGCATTGCTGATAGCATGAAACAGTTCTTGCCTAAAACACTTGTGCAGCAATAGTGTCATTTTTGATTTCCAACTTCTATAAGTCATTCCTCTCTATGTTATAAGCTTATGTTATAAGATCATATAGTAAGACATTTATGTACCTAAACTCTATTCAAGTTACAGTTTTTAGAAGAGTTTTTAGAAGAGTTAGTTTGAAAGTCTGTTTTGTCCTGTTATTTGAAAACCATATTTGTCTGCTTTATCCTGTTATTCACTAGAAAACAATATTTGCCCACTAAAGGCAAGTAAGCCTCTACACAAAACATGTCAAAAGACCTTGATAGATATCTACCAAAATGTGAAATTGTATTAATTGTTTTCGTTTATCAGGCAATCTAAACCACTGCACAAACAAATTACAGGTCTGCTACATACCCATCAAAGTCAAAACTGAATCCACTATAAACTGTAATAGTGAATGTATACCTTACCTGGACACGCAACACAGAGAGAACAAGACCTAAATAAGACCTGATCTGAAGTGAAGGAATGAACAGTAGATGACCACAGTGGGCACTGATGCTGTCCTGTGCAACAGTAATGTGGACAAACCAGACAGAATACTAGCAGAGATTAGCACGATAGCAGTTCCAGCAACCAAGGAACCCATAACGGAACCATAGGAACCCATAACGGAACCATAGGAAAGAGGACAAGTGTTCTCCATTCACCGACCTCTGTAGTCTAACCCTCAGGCAAATCCAACCACAGCACACGTTCTACACCAAACCCCTTTGGAACGTGACATCTTCGAAAGAACTTTGTATATAAAAACTATATTACTGATGGACCTGGGATTTATAATTGGTGTGGTGACATCTCTGCAAGCGTAGAAAAGGCTTATAACAAATCTCAGTTTTTTTTTTTCATTTTCTTTTTCTCCGATGTCTTCAAGGTCGAAAGGAAAGAAAGAAAGACTAAATGACGAGTGTGGCTGTTTAGACTTTCCTGTACGCATAACTGAAATAATGTGACATGTTTTTGACTCACATGATAAGCTGTAAGCTGTTCTCACTCACACACACACACACACACACACACACATGCGCATACACACACATACACACATGCACACAGAACATCCTGCTTATTCCATTTTAAAACCCACGTAAGACTAAGGTTACTGTCTCCAAACTGTGACTGATATAAAATAGACTTTTGTGGTGAGCGGAAAGCCAATGTGTTTCCACAATGAAGTGCATACACACACACAGACACACACACCAAACTGAAGTGCATACACACACACACACACACCAAACTGAAGTGCACACACACACACACACACACACACACCAAACTGAAGTGCATAGCCTTTAATCCCTGGGGCTTTTCTCAGGACGCTGGATGGAGCCGAATGCCAAACGGAGGATTTGCTCAACAGTTGACTGTTTCCCAAACAGCCCCAGACTGTGTATGTGTGTGTGTGTGTGTGTGTATGTGTGTGCAGCACAGGCAGAAGAGGAGTGTCGGTGTGTGAGAGCGATGGCTTTGTGCCGACGAGAGTGTTTCTCATTCTCACACTCCTGAGCTCTGCGGACCAGAGTAAAAGTGTGTTTTCTGGCCTTGGTGGGGCGATTCTGGTGATGATGTTTCTGGGGTGACACTTAAGCAGGACACGCAAACACACACACACACACAGGTCAGCACACGCAAGGGAGAAATACACACACACACACACACACACACACACAGGCACTCTTGACACATGCATATACACTTAACATTCACTACCCTGAACATACTGCTTCTTGTTGCACATCTATGCACTCTTTGACACACACACACACAAACACGCACACATACACACACACAAACACACACACACACACACATACACACACAGTCAGAACAAGACTGCAGGACAGCACACTTGTGCAGTAGCATTGAGAGAGTCAGGATGAGACCGCAGGAAAGAAGGATGAAAGAGAGGGGGGGAGAAGTAAGAAAGAGAGAGATTGAAGAGGATGAGAAGGAGAGAGAGAGAGAGAGATTGAAGAGGATGAGAAAGAGAGAGAGAGAGAGAGAGATTAAAGAGGATGAAAAAGAGAGAGAGAGATAGAAGAGGATGAGAAAAAGAGAGTAGGTAAGAGAGAAGTAGTTAAGGGTAAGTATCTGTCAGTTCCACTAGGGTCCATTAGGGGGAGCTGTTGCACCATAGACCTCATGTGAATTTGTGAATAATGCTAAAAATTGTATGTGTGTGTGTCTGTAAGCATAAGAGTGCAAGTTTTTGTGTGCATGTGCATGTTTATTTGTGAGGGTGTGTGTGTGTGTGTGTGTGTGTGCATGTGTATGTTTATTCGTGAGGGTGTGTGTGTGCATGTGTATGTTTATTCGTGAGGGTGTGTGTGTGCATGTGTATGTTTATTTGTGAGGGTGTGTGTGTGCATGTATGTGTGCATGTGTATGTTTATTCGTGAGGGTGTGTGTGTGCATGTATGTGTGCATGTATATGTTTATTTGTGAGGGTGTGTGTGTGCATGTATGTGTGCATTTGCTTGTGTGTGTGTGTGTGTGTGATAGTCTCTGTTAGTTTAGTGAGATGTGTGTGTGCATGTATGTGTGCATTTGCTTGTGTGTGTGTGTGTGTGTGATAGTCTCTGTTAGCATGAGATGTATAGTATATCAGATGTATAGTATATCAGATGTATGGTAATGCTTCCTCAGTCCTTTTCTAAAAACTTTCCTTTCTTTTCTTCTGTTTCTCTCTCTCTCTCTCTCTAAGCTCAAAGCACAGAAAATCATCTGTCTATCGTGACACTTCCTCAGTCTCACTGTGAGAGTCACCCAGAGCATGTGCGCACACACACACACACATGCAGACACACACACCTCTCACCAACCTCCCCTCTACACCCACACACACACTTCCTCTCTCTCACCCCTGTACCCCACACACATTCAGTCCCTCTTAGCACAAGTGTCACTCACACTCCACAGGTTTGAGTCACACACTGTCTGAGCACAACCACTGCATAGAGGCAAGAATAGGAGAAGAGGAAAGAACAGAGAGAGAGAGAGAGAGAGAGAGAGAGAGAGAGAGAGAGAGAAAATAAAGACAGAGAGAGATGGAAAGAGAGAGAGAGAGTGGGGGAGCATGAACAGATATATAAAGAGAGAAAGAAAGAGATTGAGTGAGAAAAAATGTAAAAGAGGAGGACAGAGAGAGAGACAGAGGGAGGGGTGGGGAAGAAAGAAAAAGTGCAGCATCAGCAGTGGTCTGGACCCAGGCTCATCAGCAGTGGTCTGGACCCAGGCTCATCAGCAGTGGTCTGGACCCAGGCTCATCAGCAGTGGTCTGGACCCAGGCTCATCAGCAGTGGTCTGGACCCAGGCTCATCAGCAGTGGTCTGGACCCAGGCTCATCAGCAGTGGTCTGGACCCAGGCTCATCAGCAGTGGTCTGGACCCAGGCTCATCAGCAGTGGTCTGGACCCAGGCTCATCAGCAGTGGTCTGGACCCAGGCTCATCAGCAGTGGTCTGGACCCAGGCTCATCTCAGATGCCTATTTCCTGATGCCGGTGCAGAGGCAGGGATCTGTGAGGCAGTCGCTGTGTGTGTGTGTGTGTGTGTGTGTGTGTGTGAGCAGTGCGTAGCAGTCGCTGTGTGTGTGTGTGTGTGTGTGTGTGAGCAGTGCATAGCAGTCGCTGTGTGTGTATGTGAGTGTGTATGTGAGTGTGTGTGTGTGTGTGTGTGTGTGTGTGTGTGTGTGCAGTGCGTAGCAGTCGCTGTGTGTGAGCAGTGCATAGTAGAAGCAGTCGCTGTGTGTGTATGTGAGTGTGTATGTGAGTGTGTGTGTGTGTGTGTGTGTGTGAGCAGTGCGTAGCAGTCGCTGTGTGTGAGCAGTGCGTAGTAGAAGCAGTTGCTGTGTGTGTGTGTGTGGTGTGTAGAAGTAGCAGTCACTGTGTGTGAGCGATGCGTAAAAGTAGCAGTCACTGTGTGTGAGCGATGCGTAAAAGTAGCAGTCGCTGTGTGTGAGCAGTGCGTAGTAGGAGCAGTTGCTGTGTGTGTGTGTGGTGTGTAGAAGTAGCAGTCGCTGTGTGTGTGAGCGATGCGTAGAAAGTAGCAGCTGATGTATGTGAGCCTTGAATCCACATCAGAAATGTCTCCTGTATGAACTAGTGGCCAGGAGAATGCTTGTATCTGCTCATAGCACACATTAAAAATAGTACTCTGCTAGCAGACCTTGCGGTCACACACAGACCACAGGAGACAGTGAGCATGCTCTAACCTGTTACTTAACAGGTCTTCTAAATGAAAATTGTCCAAAACTGCGGGCACCACGCCTACACACCGTTTGCAGTCTGAGTGGGGCCTGAGTTGCCCCCAGGTGGAGTCAAGCACCTCTAGCTGACAGCGGAACCTCTGAATGTTTGACTGTATTACATGTTACTATAGTAACAAAATGCAGCCAATGTACTACTAGCTGAAGGTGGGCCGTCTTTACAAAATATAGCTAATGTGCTAGCTAGTCTTTGCAGTTGAATTGTCATCACCACACAAAACCAACACACAACATTGTTGATTTGGTTGTAAACAAACTAGTGGAGATCTGTTAGGGTTGGGGGTACAGTGTTTGATTGTGCGTATGTATTATGTATGTGCGTGTATGTGTATGTGTGTGTGTGTGTGTGTGTGTGTGTGACAGAGCGCAGCGCGTCTGCCACAGTAATCAGCAGTAACCGCTGGCCAAGCAAACGGGGCTAAATGAACTTTTGCAGGGGCATTAAAGGACTGTCGGAGATGAGTGTTGGGGATGCCTGTATGTTGTTTAAGTGTATATATATATATATGGAGGTTTGGGGGGGGGAGGGGGGGGGGTCGTGGTTCACAAAACACTAAGATCGTTATACGCACGAGTTTGTTTAAAAAAAAAAAAAAAAAGACGCTAAACATGTTTCGAATTGCAAACATTTATTGAAGTACTCTATAAACAACAGCCATGTAAAAAAGGTTCTTCTAAGTGCGCACAAATGAAACATCAGAACGTTTGCATGTTGGAGTTTACTAGAGTTACTTTGTAAAATGTTTGTATCTAGTTACCTGTGTCCATGTTCCGGGTGTGGGTGAAGAAACCGGAGGGCAGCGCAGACAATGCTTTTCAGCGTTCCACTCGCGGTGGAACAGCTCATTAGAGCAGGAGGTTTTGAGAGTTTTTCTTTAAATCATTATTAAAGTGTTGCCTGTAAAATGTAATCATTACATGTTGTTGCTAAAATGTGATGTGTGCAGGTAAAATGTTTAGAAAGGTAAAACCATGTTTATAGCAGTTAATTGATTTTGAACATACCATGGTTGTGCCTAGTTTTTTAAAATGTGTGCTGCGAAGCTCACTGGAAAATTGCCTCTGCAGTGAGAGGACGTGTGTACCTGTGTCCCTGTGAGTAACAGAGCCTAGTTTGCGTGGGCATTGACCGGGTGTTTGTTTTATGTTTAAACCAGTGTTTGTTTGGTGTCTTGTTTGTTGATCCGCTGCTGGTAGTTTATAAAAATAATAATAATAATAAAGAAAACTATTGTGGATAAGTTCACTCGTATTTGTCATCCTTCGGACCAACCCACCTCGGGCACACTCTGTTACAGTGTGTGTGTGCATGTGAGTGCACACATACATTTGCAAAAGTTATATGTGTGTCTCACCATCCTGTCCAGTTCATTTTAGATCAGGCCAGTGTTCCCTGGCAGAATAGAATACTGTTGGGGGTTCTCTCTCCACTCTCTGTCTAACCACACACACACACCACACTGCCACCAAAATTGCTTTCGTTTGGCCAATTTACTGAAGAGTTTTTCTATTTTCGTCACCAAACATGGTCTGAGGTGCAGTGTCTTTCCAGGTCCTCTTCTCTTCCTTCCCCCCCTTCTCCCTCTCTCTCTCTTTTTTTTCCCTCTCTCTCTCTCCCACTCCCCCCCCCCTCTGGGTTTCCAAAAAGCTTTTGACTTGTTTCTGACACTCACTCTCACATCTTGAGAGCAGAAGATCAAAAGGCCATCAGGTCACTCACTTATATTTGACGACAAGGGTCCTGTCAAAGCGTCCAGCCCAGCCGGAGTGGAAAGCATTATAGTGGCTATGGCTCCTTAACGGCACGCATACACACACACACACACACATCACACATCACACACACACACACACAGACACATACACACACATCACACACACACACACACACAGACACATA
>JAIFZK010000209.1:1075000-1082500 GCA_027481765.1 Tenualosa thibaudeaui | reverse complement strand
CCTCAAATTGAAGCTCCCAGAAATCACCTGATTCTTGAACAGCTCCATCCCTGGGCTGCTTGTGCTGGGCCATTGTTGGCCCAGATGTGAGCCAGATCTGCTCCTAGTCCTGGGCCTCCCACTTCTGCCCCTCAGATGAGGGAGGAAGGAGGAGGTGCCTGGGGGTGTCTGTGGGAAGCCCCTTTTCTATCTGCTCTAAGATCAGATCCATCTCATGTCAACGGTACGCGTGCACACACACACACACACACACACACACACACACACACATGCTGAAAGATCTGTGTGTAAACTATGCATGTTCCACACACACACACACACGTACAGCAACACACACAAATTGTTCATTCAACACACTAGTGACTCATTCAGCACATGCATTATACATAGTGTGTGTGTGTGTATACAGATGCGAGGGAGGTTTTATCCTTTTTCCATTCTATTGTACTCATGACATTGAAATAGCCTATTTCTGTGTCCGCGTCTGTGTGTGTTCAGACAGATTGTAAAACAGAGTGTGTGTGTGTGTGTTCAGACAGATTGTGAAACAGTATTCGCTACAAGCACTTGAACAGACAAAAGCAAAAATACAAGGTCAACTGATCCATAATGCACGTCACTATGTGGCTTCTCAGAATTGTATGGAAAGTTCCATCCTGAATGGAATGGTTCTGAATAGAAGCCCCCATATTCTGGGCTCTGATAAATAAAAAAACACATTGTATGTCAGACAAAATGAGCCCTTGTGAAAGGCACTGAGTTTCATGCCTTTGTTTCACAGCCCAGGGCTGTTTAGTTACTCACTGTTTACACACACACAGAGTGTGTGATGCCCATCAGCAGAGTCTCAAGAGGATCCCTCTCAGGCCACTCAAAGGTGAGACTAATTGTTCTACAGTGTGTGTGTGTGTGTGTGTGTGTGTGTGTGTGTCCACGAGCATGTGTTTGTGTGTAAGTGTAAGTGTGTGTGTGTGTTTATCTCTGTCTCTTTCTTTAAAAAACAAAAACAAAATTAGTCTTAATAATTAATGAAAATTGCTTTATTGACATCAAAGATAAGACCAGGCCAGTGGATGAAACACTATGACACTCAAACACACATACAATCTCTCTCTATCTCTCTCTCTCTCTTTCTCTCTCTCTCTCTTTCTTTCTCTCTCTCTCTCTCTCTCTCTGGTGGTTAAGGGGGTCTTGACTGGAAGGTGCAGAGCTACTCCACTTGGGGGCTTTCACCACAAGATGTCCTTTACACTTCAACACCTTATCTAAGACAAGCAGGTTGTACGTAAGGACAGAGGTGTGTTTTCCAAAAGGAAATAAATATTTAATAATAAATAATTCAATGAAGAGAGTATTGTCAAGTTATTTGTAGCACGGAGCACTAGAGGTGGGAGAACTGACAGCAGACCAGTGGGCACAAAGAGAGGGCCATAGGTTAAGGCTTGCTTATCAACAGAAGACCAAATCCATGTCACATTAGCACTTTACCAGTACAGACTCACAGGCAGACTATTCAGTCAGCCAGTACTTCCCCAGTGGTCTAGTTCCTATAGTAGATGCAGACTAACTAGTCAAACTGGTGATGTTACATAGTTTTGAAAAACACCTTGTGTTGACTACATGCTACAAAATAAAGGCTGATAGTAAATGTGATTGGTTGCTGTTGTTGTTGGTGTGACACACACACACACACACACACACACACACATACACATACACACACATACAGACACACACAGACACACACACACACACAAACACACACACAAACAAACACACACACACACACACACACACACACAAGTGTGCTGGTGTAGGAGAGCAGCTGCACAGAGATCCCTGGCCAAGGAGTGAGACAACCACCAATGGCTTTCGCTTCTACTTGCAGCCAAAGAGAGCGAAACACAGAGAAAATGTCTCGCTCAATAAATATTCTTTAGCTAAATTAAAAGAGCATTATATCACGGCCTAAGTGAGGTATTGTAATACTGCCACACTTCATTCGGCCTCTCATCTCTCCACCTTGGCCACAAACGGTAGCTAAGCTCCGATGGGGTGTGTGCCGCGGTCGCTCATCTGTTCTGCCTCCAACCTATGCCACACATTCCTCAAACGCAGACGAAAATGTCATTGTTTTAATTGCCTTCACAGCTTCCTCCAAATTTAATTAATCAGCCGCTCCCATTTAAGTAAGGTCTCTTAATTACGGCTAGGAGAAAAGACTCCATTACGGCAGGAGAGATTTCATCCCTGCCCATACCAGAAAGAAAGACACACACACACACACACACACACACCCAATCTCTCTCTGTCTCTTTCTCACACACCCACACAGTGTGAAATCATTCTGCTGGTGAGATTAACTGGAGTGGACACGATGGAGAGAAAGAGATGGAGAATGGATTTAGAGAAATAGGAGAGATGAGAACAGAGAGATTTCATTTGTTACCTGAACTAAAATCTTTATCCTGCATTTCTGTGTGCCTCACACCCACACACATAAGAGAGAGAGAGAGAGAGAGAGACAGAGAGAAGGAGAGAGAGATAGATAGAGAAAGAGAGATAAAAAGAGATAAGCTTTTTTCTGTGATATAAAACCACATGTCCAAGATCTTGGCTCATAGAAACAGAGATTGTGTGTGTGTATGTGTGAGAGAGAGAGAATGAGAGAGAGAGAGAGAGGGGGGGGGGGGTGGCTGCTGATTTGAGATTCTCCCAGAGAACCTAGAACTCCGCCTGAAACCCACCCAAATTTAACGGCCCATCCCCTCACCCTGCAGTTCTGAAGGGCGTACCAGAACACCTGGGGTGGGGTGTGTGTGTGTGTGTTTTTCCTCAGAGGGCATTAGAATGTGCATCAGACTCTAACAGAAGATGTCAGCTTGCCAAAGCCAATCAGGGTGCTTCGCTGGGCTGCGCTGAGCGGAGAGGAGAGGAGGGGGCGGAGCCAGCAGGGCTGTATAATGGGGCCGCACGCAGAGAGCAACAGCTTTGCTTCTCGATCGATCGACTCTGGACTCCTGGCAGAGGGGAGGAGGGTGTGGAGGAGGGGGGGGGGAGTTAAGACTGTCAGCGGCAAAAAGTGATGAGTTGTGACATCTCTGTATGTGTGTGTGGAAACGCTTCCAGACACACACACACACACACACACACACACACACACACACACACATGCTTCCAGCTCCAGCATTGCTGTACTTTACCTCCCTCGGACCCTGCCTAGGGGGGATTCAGGTTTCACTCAGCTAGAGAAGAAAAGAACAAAGAGATAAGATAAGAGGAGAAAGTAAAGGAAGGAAAAGAAGAGAAAAGAAAGACAGGAAAAGAAGAGAAAAGAAAGGAATGAGCAGGCAGTCACACACACACACACACACACACACACACACACACACACACACACACACACACACTATGGGCAGTCAGTAAGTTAAGAAAATACACACACACACACACACAAACACACACACACACGCACACACGATATGTGTTAGGAGCATTAGTAAGTGTAAGACACACACACTCACACACTATGGGCAGTCAGTAAGCTAAGAAGATACACACATACACACACAATAAGTGTTAGGAGCATGCAGTTAGTGAGTAAGACCCACCATCCAGCTCAACCTTGACAACCCTGTACACTGTACACTGTAACCCTGACAACAGCAACAATCACTCAGGCTACAGGAGAAGCACAACAATCACTGTCAGACTCGCCCCGTTGGGGTGAAAGAAAGTTCACAAACAGCAAAATAAATAAACATAACAAAGATGTGTTGACATCAGATGTTCCTGCGCACAGTTAGCCAGTAGTGTGAAATCTGTAGTGTTCCACTGTTAGCCAGTGCATAAGTCATCACAGCACATTGCCCTAAATTACAACAGCATTATGTGAAATTGTCAACACACTGAGCAGAATAACATGATAACAGTATTGAACAGTATTGAACTTATTATAGAACTACTTCTGAGCACTACTGTGGTTCACAGCTGTTCTATGGGTAAAAACTGTATATAATCCACTGGAACTTCTCAAAAATGGAGAATTTGACCCTTCTGTTTTCTGTTTACCATTGACATGTTTGCCTTCCGTTCGGTCACCCACTCTTCAGTTTTACATTTTTTTCATTTGTATGTTAATGTTTATGGTCCATGGGTTCTATTTCCAAACATGGAACTATATATTTATATATATAAAGAGCTTTTTCAAAATGCGTTTGCATTGTCCATATCTCCATTTTCAAAAAAAAAAAAAAAAAGAATGTCATCTGAATGTATAACGCAACACTGCAGTAATCAATATGTATTGTTAAAGAGAAATACTAGGGTACCTGGGAAAGCTTGAAACCCTTTGAAGTTGTCTGTATGTGGCCAGAGTAGAGCCGCTACAAACACTGGTAAAGAATCATTGTGTTTATGCAACATTCAGGTGTTTTAATCTCACAGGAACAAGTTTGCTGTTGTAGAGTTTGCAGTGTGTTCTACTCCACACACAGTTCCTGGAAAAGGTATCTTAATAGTGTCCATGGAGAGAGAATGTGTTAGCCACGGAGTACGCTGAGAATTTGGCCTCAGGCACACTGAACCACAGACTGCCCTATTCAAAGCTGCAAAGCTCTGAACAGCACAATACAATGAGTTCATTTGTCCCCGTTTACAAATCCAGTCCTTTTCAAAAGCTTCAAACACAAATCCCCTAGAAAAGGGAAAGTGACAGGATTTGGGTAGAAGGCAAATGATGTTTCACTTTTCTCATTTGCAACCTGGCTTACAAATGGACTCTATCCAGGCTAAACACTGAATTCATTGCATTCACCGTTAATGATGATTAACAGTATGGTTTGAGAAAGCATGTGAATTATGTGAAACTTCACTTCAGTTAGATGTAACCACGCTTGTAAAAAAAAAAGTGCATTTTCACAGCTAGACGACAAAGATCAGTAAGATAAGTGTGCAAGTTCAAAGATCAGTAAGATAAGTGTGCAAGTTCAAAGATCAGTAAGATAAGTGTGCAAGTTCAAAGATCAGTAAGATAAGTGTGCAAGTTCAAAGATCAGTAAGATAAGTGTGCAAGTTCAAAGATCAGTAAGATAAGTGTGCAAGTTTAAAGATCAGTAAGATAAGTGTGCAAGTTTAAAGATCAGTAAGATAAGTGTGCAAGTTCAAAGATCAGTAAGATAAGTGTGCAAGTTCAAAGATCAGTAAGATAAGTGTGCAAGTTCAAAGATCAGTAAGATAAGTGTGCAAGTTCAAAGATCAGTAAGATAAGTGTGCAAGTTCAAAGATCAGTAAGATAAGTGTACAAGTTGACTTTATTCAAAAGTTGTAGAAGAATAAAGTAAAATAAAATAAATGTTCATCTCGTTAAGACTTTCCCTTTGATTACAGAAAGGGAGTACTGTGATGAATGTTGTCACTAGAAAGGGAGTACTGTGATGAATGTTGTCACTAGAAAGGGAGTACTGTGATGAATGTTGTCACTAGAAAGGGAGTACTGTGATGAATGTTGTCACTAGAAAGGGAGTACTGTGATGAATGATGTCACTAGAAAGGGAGTACTGTGATGAATGTTGTCACTAGAAAGGGAGTACTGTGATGAATGTTGTCACTAGAAAGGGAGTACTGTGATGAATGTTGTCACTAGAAAGGGAGTACTGTGATGAATGTTGTCACTAGAAAGGGAGTACTGTGATGAATGTTGTCACTAGAAAGGGAGTACTGTGATGAATGTTGTCACTAGAAAGGGAGTACTGTGATGAATGATGTCACTAGAAAGGGAGTACTGTGATGAATGATGTCACTAGAAAGGGAGTACTGTGATGAATGATGTCACTAGAAAGGGAGTACTGTGATGAATGATGTCACTAGAAAGGGAGTACTGTGATGAATGTTGTCACTAGAAAGGGAGTACTGTGATGAATGTTGTCACTAGAAAGGGAGTACTGTGATGAATGATGTCACTAGAAAGGGAGTACTGTGATGAATGATGTCACTAGGCCATGGGTGGGTGTTGTGTTGTATGTGGGTGGCCTGTTGTGCTGTGATGTGGTGTGTGTGTGTTATGGTGTGTGTGTGTGCATGTGTGTGTGTGTGTGCTGAGATGTGGTATGACTCACTGGCCATATGTGGTGACTAATTACGGCCATATAATTAAATTTCATCTGTGTGTGAGGGGTGGCCTTTTCACTCTGAGTGTGTGTGTGTGTTTGTGTGTATGTGTGTGTGCCAAGGTGTTTAATTAGCCTGTGTATGTCTTCGTCTCCACTCCATCTGTTTATTTAGGTTGTTGGTGTGGGCTTCGTCTGTGTGTGTGTGTGTGTGTGTGTGTGTGTCTGTCTGGATCTGCAGTCTGTCTGTATGCATTAAGGAGTGTGATTTCATCTCTGTCCTTTCCACCTCATCTGAATTAAGCTGAAGACTTTAAGGCTGTGTGTGTGTGTGTGTGTGTGTGTGGGGGGGGTACCTGTAGTCTGTCTGTATGCATTAAGGTGTGTGGTCCAGTCTGTGCCATTTCCATCTGTTCTGGATTAGATTAAAGATTTTAAAGGTTTCTTTCTGTGTGAATTAAATGGAAGCGGCAGATTGATGAACACATCTATCAATCAATTCAATGATCAATTGGTAACACTTTCTATGAACACAGTATTCATAAAGCATAAATGCATTCATAAAGGGTTATAATGCCTTCGTAACACTTTATGACTGATGCCATTAGTGTTCACAGCATTCTTATGACTGTAGTAATGAGGCATTGTACATTATCATTCTAAGCCTTTGCAACCTGAAGTTCCACAAAGCCTCATAAGCTTACTTGGCCTGTTGATACAAGGGAAATACACCACTTTACTTATACTTATATTGATTTTCAGGAGTAATAATGTGTTCATCTCACTTTACTTGAGTGCTTGTAACTCTTCACTATTTGGCATCAGGAATCGGACATAAAAACATTTAAGAAATTGAAGCTTTATTATATGTTGTGAAACTTAAGTACACTATAAGTGGTAAAGGCTTATATGATAACATTATAATGCCTCTGAATACAGTCATTAGAATGTAGAAACAGCTATGACCACTAATGGCATTAGTTATAAGGCTTTATGAATGCATGGTGACCCTTTATGAATGTGTTTATATTGGGTTCATAGAAAGTGTTACTGAAAGGATATATTTCACACAGTATATTTCACACTTGTCAGCCTGTAAGCCCTGATGTTCCAGCTTAGCAAACACTGTTGGTAGGGACAAGAATGCAAACATTCTGATACAAAATAGATGGAATAGTGATTGGCAGTTAACTCTAACTTTCATTTTCATTTTCACTGTGATGGAATAGTGATTGGCAGTTAACGCTAACTTTCATTTTCATTTTCACTGTGATGGAATAGTGATTGGCAGTTAGCGCTAACTTTCATTTTCATTTTCACTGTGATGGAATAGTGATTGGCAGTTAGCGCTAACTTTCATTTTCATTTTCACTGTGATGGAATAGTGATTGGC
>JAIFZK010000209.1:1050000-1065000 GCA_027481765.1 Tenualosa thibaudeaui | reverse complement strand
GAGAGAGAGACAGAGAGACGCAGCATAGAATAAATGTCCCATTTTTGAAAAAGACTTTGCAGTGCTGTTATCAAATCTCATTATAAGCGAGACCTCTAGACACATGAGCTGTGAAGCACTAACAGCCAACCCTGAAAAGCAGCGAACTTAATGAGACTCAGTGTGGACTCAGGAAGAGCTGGGAATATAGAAAAGCAAGAATGAAAATGAACACACACACACACACATGCATGCCTGAAATACACTCATGCACACAGAAACACACCTTAGATACACACATGTACACACACGCGTGTGCGCATTTGAAAACAAAAGAGGCACATTCTGAAATATCGTCTATTTAGAAAAAATGCCATTTGTTATTGGCTCCAGTCGTGGGGCCACTTAAATTGGAGGACTACAGGCTCTCTGCTCCGCTCTGCCCCCCTCTCTTCTCCACACTCCAGCACAGAGACCTGCCACCAGCCAGCCATTTCCAACCAACATGGCAGCCGACTGGGTCGCTTCTAACAAAGTAATTTAATTCATGTCTACACGGGCCTCTCACAGCAAAAAGCAATTCCATACTTTTGGCAATCTGAGATAGAATCACATGTGGTGCAAGACAGAATGGAGAATGAAAGAGTGTAATAGGTGGAGAGAAAGGGGATGGATGATGGAGAGAGAGAGGGAACAGAGAGAGGGGCACAGACAGATAAAGAACAAGGAAGGGAGAGAGTGAAAGAGTCGGAGAGGCGAGATAGGGAAGAAATGGAGAAAGTAAGGACAGCAAAAAAAAGAATCATGGGGGGGTGGAGGGAAAGACAGAGAGAGAGAAAAAGAGCGATAAAAAGAAATACTCAAGGAAGGCAGTGTGCCTTTGCTGCAGAAAGAAAGAAACAAAAAGAAATAAAAAATCTGTTCCCCTGCATCATCTATTTGACAGAATGTTGTTCAAAACCAGCCAGTAGCTTCATTGCAATTTCATGGGGTGGCAGATCTCCCACAATGCACTTCATCCTTCGGCAAGGCCTCTGCACCACAGATAGGGTTGCCTCTTCGCTCCAGAAAATCATCTTTTGCTCTGCACTTAGCTGGGAACATTGCATCAGAGAGAGGCCTCCCTCACATCACAGCAGGGGAACACGGGTTTGGTGGAACAACGCTTGAGCTCCAGCAACAGCACAGGGCTTGGAATAACAGCACTAGAACCCCAGCAACAGCACAGGGCTTGGAATAACAGCACTAGAACCCCAGCAACAGCACAGGGCTTGGAATAACAGCACTAGAACCCTAGCAACAGCACAGGGCTTGGAATAACAGCACTAGAACCCTAGCAACAGCCCAGGGCTTGGAATAACAGCACTAGAACCCCAGCAACAGCACAGGGAGCTTGAATAACAACACTAGAACCCTAGCAACAGCACAGGGAGCTTGAATAACAGCACTAGAACCCCAGCAACAGCACACAGCTTGGAATAACAGCACTAGAACCCTTAGCACTATGCTTTTCAGAATAAAAGCATTTTCTCAAAAGTTAAGACTGCCTTCTCATACACTAGCCACTCAAAGCCATTTAAATGACTCACTGTACACTTTTCACAATTGTAGCCTTTTTTCTCAAGAATACAAACAAATAGTTCTCAAATTACATTCATGAAACTACATTCATGTAAAATCAAACAATCACCCCTGAACTCAAAAAGGTCTCCAACAACTTGTAATTGCCACATATAATATATCTTGCAATTTAGTGTTGTTGAAGAAGTCAGGGATAATGGTGTGCAAGACGGCCATTATTGTGGAATAACTCCCGACAGAGCAATGGGAGTCTGACGCCTGTGGAGGACTCTTGAATCACACTGAAGGCAGTTGGTCCATGATAGTGACGCCTCACAGAACGCTATCCCACTTATGCCACCACCACCTATTGAATACATCAATAACATGATGACACAATATGTTTATCATTGCTATCAAAGTTATTTTTATGATTAGGATGGATAATAGGTCTGCGAAAAAATGGTGGTGTGTTACACATCAGCTGATTGGTTATGACAAAGTTATGTTTCACTTTCCCTAACAGCGGTCTGTTATACTTAGCAACAGTCCGTTATCAAGAAATATCAGACTGTGGAATGTTGAGAAGTCCCAGTGAAGTGAATGGAGCCTTCTTCAGCATTTCAGCAAAGAGCCGTGTAATAACTTGTATTATAACCCTGTAATATAACCTTTTCACCATAACAGAATCCAGCTTTGAGGAGGCAAACAAGCAGTACTGAGAGATTTTAACAATGAATTTGCCTTTACATGAGAGCAATGCTAATCCATAAACTCTGCCTTCACATAAACTCTGTTCCTTTGAGGATACACACACCACATAGTGTGAAGCGAGTCTAACAGAGGTTTGAATGATTGAAGGATTGAAGGATTGAATGACCAAATCTGAACTGTCCGACACATCTATTCTGACAGATCAGTAGAGTGTGTTGCGATACAGGTTATCATCCTCCTCTTCCTCCACCTCCTCTTCTTCATCCTCCTCCTCTTCTTCATCATCATCAGCAGCGTAAATCATTCTTTGTTCAGGGAATCTTTAAACTCTTTTTCAGCAGTGATGATAACAGTCATGTAGCTATTATCAAAGTAACAAGGAACAAAACACCAAAGGCATAATAAAAGCTCAAAAAGACAAAATAATAATAATAATTAAAAAAAATGCTGTAAACAGTTATTAGTTATGTTAGCATTTCAGCATAATCTGACTATATTTTCACCTTCTCCATCATCAAGTTCAATCCAAAAGCATTTGATTCATCCATTACTGTGTCAGAGTGTGTCATGCATTCATCCATTCACACTAAAATACATTCATCCATTCAACTATTCACACATTCAACTATTCATACATTCAACTGTTCAAACATTCAACTATTCACACATTCAACTATTCACACATTCAACTATTCACACATTCAACTGTTGACGTGCTGCCATTTCTTTCTCACCGCTGATAGTTGCAATCGATTCTCCAATTCCTGCTGGGAATGAAAATGTGTGTCAATGTGAGGGCAGCCTCGTGCTCCTCATTCTGTTCATCAGAAAAATGTGTGTGTGTGTGTGTGTTTCAGATCCATTATCCATACAGGTGAAGTTAGTGTGAGAAAACAGCAGTGTCATGCTTTTCATTCCGCTAATCAGAAAAATGCAAAATGACAATGAAAGTCATTGCTCCCACGTTTCTATCGTGTGTGTGTGTGTGTGTGTGTGTGTTTGTGTGGTTCTGAATTCATTGTTTGCCGTGACCTGATCGCACACACTGATAGAAGAACATAAAATTCCATTTGGGTTTCTGGTGTATTCCACAGTGTTTTGACTTGACTTGTGGTCTGTGTGTTTCTCTCTGTGAGGTGGGAGAGAGGTGAGGAAAGTTGGACTCTATTCTGTGTGTTTCTCTCTGTGAGGTGGGAGAGAGGTGCGGAGAGTTGGACTCTATTCTGTGTGTTTCTCTCTGGGAGGTGGGAGAAAGGTGCGCAGAGTCTGTCTCTATTCTGTGTGTTTCTCTCTGTGAGGTGGGAGAGAGGTGCGGAGGGTAGAACTATATTTTGTGAGTCAAAGACTCTTTACAATGGTGAGCAGAGGTTGCTCAGCATAGCGTGAAATTACTTTATGGCGATTTCAAATTAAGAGCACTGATAGAGTATGTTTCCAATGAAGGGCTGAATCCCCTTAGGGACACTAACCCCCTCTGAAGCTGCCACTTATGTTCAGATGAGTGTGTGTGTATGTGTGTGTGTGTGTTTGGTAGTTGGTAGTTGGAAAGAGAGAAAGAGAGAGAAGGTATTGTGAATATCAGTCTGTGTGTGTGTGTGTGTGTGTGTTTGGTAGTTGGTATTAGGAAAGAGAGAAAGAGAGAGAAGGTATTGTGAATATCAGTCTGTGTGTGTGTGTGTGTGTGTAAGCGGGTGCATGAGGACATGTCACCAAGTGAAAAGCTCCAGATCTTTGGGATGTGGTTAGGATAGATAGTATGTGTGTGTGTTTGTGTGTGTCAGTATGCAAGATGAGATGCTTATGCTGTCCTGATGTAGTAATTACCCATTTCTGTTCCAAATCCAACATGGCTGCTGCCGCCAGCTGTAGAACATGCTAAGCTGCCTGCACAGGACACAAATACAATGGCTCGATGATGCCAAGATTGTTCCAACCCTATCAAATCTGCTCCCCCGAACTTCAGTTTTATGAGCACTACCCGTGATGAGAAAAAGGGAGGAGGAATTTCCATAATATTCAAAGCATCTTTTCAGTGCAAGCAGTTATCTTTTGGTGATTTCACATCATTTGAATATTTATGCTCACTTATTAAGTGTTCACCCAGCAGTCTACTGTTCTACTGTTAACCAAGACAGTTAGTAGAAGTATTTCTTGATGAATTTTGTGAACTACTGTCAACTGTTTGCCTAGAATATGACTCTGTTACCATTACAGGGGATTTTAATTTGCATGTTGACACTCCAGAGAACACTTATGCATGTGATTTTCTCATGCTCATGGACACTTTTAGTCTAACACAGCATGTACAGGTGCCAACGCACTCACATGGACAAACTCTAGACCTTGTCATTAGAAAAGGTCTCAGTGTCTCTACTACTGTTGTTAACTTGGCTGTCTCAGATCATTTTTGTGTTTTCTTTGATGTGTGTATGTCCCCTCAACTTCAAAATTGGTCTAGGAAAGAGAGTCATAAATAAATGAATGAATGAATAGAACAACACAGTTGGAAAAAACTCAGTTTAGAACTGCCAGCTATAGAGGGCCCATACATAATTTATCTCTATCAACTCTTACGAAAGTTGTCCAGAATCTCAGCTCTGTTACATCCTAACTGGACATTTTACCTAATGGCTTTTTCAAATCAGTACTTCACCTCATAACAGCATGTGTGCTTCAGATTATAAATACATCACTACAAACAGGCATTTTTCTTAGGTCCCTGAAAACAGCAGTTATAAAGCCCCTGCTCAAAAAGAATAACTTGGATCCATCATTACTAAGCAACTACAGACCAATATCAAATCAACCTTTTGTTGCTAAGATCATTGAAAAAAACTAAACTAACTGCTTTTTATCATTAAATGACTATTTTGATGACTATCAATCTGGTTTTCATTCTATTCCAAGTACAGAAACAGCCCTTGTTAAAGTGGTGAATGACATCCATCTTAACACTGATGCAGGCAAAACATCTGTGCTGGCTTTCCCTGACCTTAGTGCAGCATTTTACCACTGTATACTACTATATTGACTGAGGCACTGGGTTGACACAGTAGATCACTGTATACTACTACATTGACTGAGGCACTGGGTTGACAGTAGACCACTGTATACTACTACATTGACTGGAGCACTGGGTTGACACAGTAGATCACTGTATACTACTACATCTACTGGAGCACTGGGTTGAATTTGCAGGTAAATTGGTTAAAATCCTACCTACAAGACAGGAGCTGATTTGTTTGCATGGGAAATCCTACCTCAACACCAGCTCCCCTGACCTGTGGTGTCCCCAGGGATCTATCCTAGGGCCTTTATTGTTTAACCTCTACATGCCCCCACTCAGCCAAATTATTAGGAACAACTCAATGTGTTATCATAGCTATGAAGATGACACTCAGATCTATCTTGCTTTGTCTCCCAATGATTTTGTCCCCCTTGACTCTTTCTATCAGTGTCTAGACCAGGTTAACACCTGGATGTCACAAAACTTTCTTCAGTTGAACACTGCCAAAACTGAAGTCATTATATTTGGAAATATGGAGCAAAATCAAAAGCTTACTACCATACTTAAAAATGCGCTATACATATACAACTGCTTTGCTTTGCCTGCCAGGCCAAAATCTAATTAAGTACTTGTTATTTTGACTAAATTAGGTGAAGACATTGATGTAATGCTTAAAATATCTGGACACTTTTCCAGAATACATTAAAATGTACTTGGGTAAATGAGGTTAAAATACCATACTTAGTTCTTTATAATTCAAGTAGATCAAGTGAGTACTGTCCTCAAAGCATCATTCTAATGCACTGTGAATTTAGTGAAAAGCAGCATGTAATGCATAACATACAGCTGCAAAAAACTCCACAACACTGACAAGGATGCTGATGATTTGGGAACGAGCTTATGTGAACAGGTCTACACACCATGGACTGTATGTAGACATTTATTTCTAGATATATCAGTAAATGAACCAAAATCATATCATAAACCAAATGTTTGCAAAACATTGCAAGCAAATTCCTCATAATGGAACCTGTCAGGTCTTTTGTCCATGAATAATGATTCATAAAATTTAAAACACTTTTAGCTGTACATATGGGCTTCAAGTTTGTTCTTTAATTAAAATCTTAAATCAGAGCTTGACATTGAATTCCCCAATGAACAGAAGACTATTTGTATCTCTGTATCTGTAAGTTGAAGAACTGCTGTACTGCTACTATGATGTCTCTGTTATGCAAAACTAACACAACAGTATAGCACCAGTATAGCACCAGTATGCACCGGTATGCACCAGTATAGCACCAGTATAGCACCAGTATGCACCAGTATAGCACCAGTATACACAGTATAGCACCAATATGCACCAGTATGCACCAGTATAGCACCAGTATGCACCAGTATAGCACCAGTATTGCACCAATATGCACCAGTATGCACCAGTATAGCACCAGTATGCACCAGTATAGCACCAGTATGCACCAGTATGCACCAGGCTTGTATGTGGTAAGTAGTATAACAGTATTCCATTTGGGAAACTGCAAGTATTTTCAATGGTTGTACTATATTTTGCAATTTGTAGTATTCCACTGTAGTGTAGTATATTTTAGATCAGAAAATACAGTGTGTATACAAGTGCATCATTACATCACTTAGAGCTTCTTATACTGTATAGCATCCAGTACAAAAACTAAGATGTAAATGCAATACAGTGAAAGCTGTATGTAAATAGTTGAATGCAGACCGGACAAAAATGACTAGAATCTAGCAAGTGTAGGTGAAAAAATAAGTGCAGTCATCTCACAAAAACAATCCTATCTTATCATGTTAGTGTCCTATGGTTAGCTCTACTATGGTCCTATGGTTAGCTCTATGGTTAGCCCTATGGTAAGCTCTATGGTTAGCTCTATGGTAAGCTCTATGGTTAGCTCTACTATGGTCCTATGGTTAGCTCTATGGTTAGCTCTACTATGGTCCTATGGTTAGCTCTATGGCAAGCTCTTTGGTTAGCTCTACTATGGTCCTATGGTTAGCTCTACAGTTAGCTCTATGGTAAGCTGATGCTAAAAATGTTTGCTGACATCAAGGCATTGCTTCAGTTGTAATGAAATGGATCTCTAACGTTACACCATGTCAAAAGCAGCCAATATGAATAGATACTGCATTGTCAGTGAAGTATTTATGTCTGTAAAAGCAGCTGATGTAACAGACAACAATGTGGAAGTAATAAATGGACCCGGACGTTAAATGTAACCTGATAAGATGAGCATGTGTTTGGTCATGGTTTGGTTGTGTTTTTCTTTGATTATTATGATCTGTGAGTAGTTTGATGTGTTAGTTGTGTTTGTTGTGTGAGTAGTTTGATGCTCAGTAACTTATGCAGTGGAGATCGTTTAGCCAGCTCAAACATCAATCAGTCTGGTATAATGTTAGCCTATTTAACTGGACACTGAAAAGGTAACCCTGGACACTCAATGGATCTGATGAAGGAGAACAGCTAGATTCTCTCGACAGCTATTTCAATTTGTGGGGGTCAAAGAACTACTTGTGCACAGGGATGTTGGGAGGATGGGGTGTGAAGCATGGGCAGGCTGCTTACAGTCAAATGCTTCTCTCACACGGTAGGCAGTTGTGTTCCTCTGGAGAGAGCCTTCATTTCAGTCTTGGAGTTGCGTTGTGCCCTGCTCAGTATCCAAATCTGCTGAACTTTGTCTGCGTTGCAGAGGCGATTTTAGCTAAATTAAGCTAGAATGCGATTTCTTTCATGTTACTTCTCTTGCAAGCACCTGGCTTGTATATATCAGTCAAATGCAAAATTGTTGTATTGAAACTAACGTTGTTAGATTCTTTTAGGATCTCCACATAGTGTTAGCATAGGCAAAGCCAAATGGCATTAGCTAGACACTACACAAATCATGGACACACCTCATACACCAGGGGGAGTGTTGGTTTACTTTGACTACATATAGTAAAGGGTACGAGCCCACAGGAAGGGGTGGCAGGTGTTTCATGGGGTTGGACAGAGAGGGTGGCAGGTGTTTCGTGGGGTTGGACAGAGAGGGTGACAGGTGTTTCGTGGGGTTGGACAGAGAGGGTGGCAGGTGTTTCATAGGGTTGGACAGAGAGGGTGGCAGGTGTTTCGTGGGGTTGGACAGAGAGGGTGGCAGGTGTTTCATAGGGTTGGACAGAGAGGGTGGCAGGTGTTTCGTGGGGTTGGACAGAGAGGGTGGCAGGTGTTTCATAGGGTTGGACAGAGAGGGTGGCAGGTGTTTCATGGGGTTGGACAGAGAGGGTGGCAGGTGTTTCATGGGGTTGGACAGAGAGGGTGGCAGGTGTTTCATGGGGTTGGACAGAGAGGGTGACAGGTGTTTCGTGGGGTTGGACAGAGAGGGTGGCAGGTGTTTCATGGGGTTGGACAGAGAGGGTGGCAGGTGTTTCATGGGGTTGGACAGAGAGGGTGACAGGTGTTTCATGTGTTTCATGGGGTTGGACAGAGAGGGTGACAGGCTCTCATCTCCCCCGTGGACGTGGCCTGTTTTTGGATCATACTGTTATACTGTGTAGTGGACTAAACGCCGACGCCATCCCAACTTAATCCTCTCCTTCGTGTGAACCGAAGACAAACAAGCTTGGGTTTGTCCAGCACAGTGCCGTAGCTTGGGTTCGCCACGCTATGACACTGACTTCATGAAGAATCATATAAGCTCTCTACATAGGCTATGGCACTGACTTTATGAAGAGTATATAAGCTCTCTACATAGGCTATGGCACTGACTTTATGAAGAGTCATATAAGCTCTCTACATAGACTATGGCACTGACTTTATGAAGAGTATATAAGCTCTCTACATAGACTATGGCACTGACTTTATGAAGAGTATATAAGCTCTCTACATAGGCTATGGCACTGACTTTATGAAGACTCATATAAGATCTCTACATTGGCCATGACACTGACTTTATGCTGACAATTGCGTCCCCTTTAATGTGGAGTATGGTGTATGAATCTATGGCATTTATTACACATGGTACCCTTACATTTAAAGTCAACAGTTTTGATAAATGTCAGCAGCATTTGCTATACTTGTACATTGTTTTGTTGAAGGTGAACGCTGACTAAGAGAAGTAGTCATGAATTTCAGATGAAGTGGTGATTGAATGGATTTGTCCTAAAGCAAGGCAAAAGTGAACACAGTTTGGCTCCCACAGTCTATGGTTGTTGTGAAAATGTTAAGAGTTTTAAATAAGTAGTCACTCTATTGAGACAAAAATTGCAATGTGTGTTTATAGGGTGTGTGTGTGTGGGTGCGTGTGTGTAAGATCCAATATCAACTAGATTCCTGTCTCAAGGTCATTATGAATATCCATCCTGGTGAAGTTAGCATAGCAGAGCCACAGCGGCCTCACGTGACATCACAGTACAACATGTGTAACTGTTCATTATTACACTGTTCTAATGTCTAAATAAAAGAATCTGCCTGACAGAATCATACAAACATCACTCCTCATCACATAACCTTCCATTTTGAATAGATTTAAATATGCTATTATTGCCACAAGCGAACAAGGGTTCATTGGGTCCAAACTACCTTGACGGAAACTGGTTCCACCATGGAGATATTGTATGTGGATTTGATGTCAGTGGCTAAAGCATAAAATCCAACACTATTGAGTAGTACGGCATTGCTCTTTGGAACCAGAGCCAGTGGAAAGAGACTCACAGCCTTTGATGGGGTCTGTTGTCTGTGTCTAAGCGTCCTCCTTTTAAACAACTGTATGAACCGTGGATGAAATAGCATGCTGTCTGTCACACACACACACACACACACACACACACACACACACACACACACACACACACACAGAGTAACATAAAGACATACCCTCTTTTCAAATGCGCTTCTTCCATCCTACTGAGTCAAAGACATAATAGCTCAACTCTAGCAAACTAGCGTCTGTCATCAGCTCTTGTTGTGCTTTGCCACTTGATGATACCACATCAGCTTGACTCAGATCAGTTCTGCTTGTACCTGCTAGCTGCACTGTGGCAAACAGACACTTTATTCTGCCTTGGAAACATCTCACAACCGAAAGCTAGCAGACCTGACTGTCCGGACTTTTCCGGACCAAGATGAAACAAAAAAACATTTTATCCACTATGTTGACCTAACACACAACCAGAAGTCTACCTTCTACCACACACACACACACACACACACACACTAAAGTCTGTATATAGCTCTACAAAGTTACTCGTCAGATTTACTGTGATCCCTGGGCTCCAGGCTGGGGTCTGACATCAGTAGATGTGAGGGGTTGCTTTTGGGTTCAGTTCACTCTGTGATGAGATAATTTCAGGCCGTGTGTGTATGTGTATGTGAGTGTGTGTTTATGTGTGTGCGTGCGTGTGTGTGTGTATGTCTTTGTGCCTGAGGATGATGCTCAGACTCAGTCATACACTGCAGGGTGTAATCAAGCAAATAAACACACACACACACACACGCGGACTTTGGTCCACATGAAATGTTGTAGTTGGTGGTAGTACCATTGCCTTCTGCTCTGAGGCTCTTATCTCTGAGCTTCTGTCATCCTCAGTCTTTACTAAAGCAGCGCTTAACACTGCTGACACATCTTAGGAACACACACACACACACACATACACACACACACAGTAATGTTTAACACTGCTCACATCTTCCGCAAAATCAAAACAGCACTGCTAACAAAACACCACACCAACACAACACAACACAGCACAGCACAACACAACACAACACAACACAACACAACACAACACAACACAACACAACACAACACAACACAACACAACACAACACAACACAACACAACACAACACAACACAACACAGCACACCACTGACCAGCCCAGTGGGGATCACTGTATTCCGATAATAACAGAAGGTGTCACCGGGTGACAGGATGAGGAGATGAAAGGAAATGAAAACGTCCTGTGCTTGACTGGATTTGCCTTCTAAAATAGGAATTGTTCCCTCACTAACTGACTATGGTAAATTACATTTACATTACATCTGTGGTCCTCCCAAAGCTAGGGGGGGCTAAAGAGTGTTTGGTAACACTTTATTTGAAGGTGTCTGCATAAGAGTGACATGAGCCTGTCATTAGCATGACATGACATGTATCATGAACATTAATGACACTTTTTTAATGTGTATGACTGTTGGCATGAAGTGTCATTCAGTTTTTGGAATGTAAAGTTGACACTCTTAAGGGTGCAGACATTACAAAAACCGAATGACACTTCATGACAACAGTCATAAACACTAATGAAATGTCTTTAATGTTCATGATATTTGTCATGTTGTGTTAATGACAGGCTCATATCACTCTTATGCAGACACCTTCAAATAAAGTGTTACAGAGTGTTCATGTGATGTGTTTTTTCTGGGTGCATGTGAATGGCTCCTGGGATATTGCCTGGAGAGAGTCAATGCCAGAACTGCTGTAGTGAACTGCAACTAAAACTAACTAAATGGGGCATAGGAAAATGAAACTGAAAGCAAGCTTCTGTGCCCCATTCAGTTAGCTGCTAATTAGATATTTGGTCAATGTTAAATACATTTTTTTTGTTCTTTTTCCTACAGACAGCACTCAGTGACCTCGAACAACAGTGCTATGGATTGATTCACACTGGATTTCTCCTTTAATCCCACTGGCAGGGAGGCATATATGCCCACTAGGCTCTTTCAGTCTTTTCCAGCCCGTAAGCCTGCCCTCTGCAGTGCCCACACGCCTCTCAGCTTCCCTCTGCTCTCCTGCTCGTTATAGGACAATGACATTTGCCTTTTGTTGCTAATGGCAACACCCCATTAACAGCTTGGCGGGGGGCCAGAGGTCAGAGCTGGAGAGAGAGTGTGAGCGAGTGTGTGCACAAGAGAATGTGCGCGAGCGTGTGCACAGGGTCATTATCCTCGAGGAAGTGCGTCTTAAGAAGCTCAGCGTGTGCAGAGAGGGAAGGAGCCTAGCGGAGCGGAGCGGTGCGCCGTGTCTCAGAGAGAGTAAACTCTATAACTCAGTGCTGACAACAGCTAATTGGGCCACCGTCACCACGGGCATCTGTATGCTCATCTCTCTCTCTTTCTCTCTCTTTATCGCTCATCTCTCTCTCTCTCTTTATCGCTCTCTCTATCACTCGCTCTCTCTCTCCCCTGCCACCTCCATACTGGATGATATTTATGCACCTGCTTTGCTGTCATTTTTCTAATGCCCACACTGTGGTGATGGTCTGTG
The DNA here is from genome assembly GCA_027481765.1 of Tenualosa thibaudeaui. Lineage (NCBI taxonomy): Eukaryota > Metazoa > Chordata > Actinopteri > Clupeiformes > Clupeidae > Tenualosa > Tenualosa thibaudeaui. The sequence continues at coordinate 1,052,479 of JAIFZK010000209.1, read as the reverse complement.
TGTGTGTGTGTGTGTGTGTGTGTGTGTGTGTGTGTGTGTGTGGCTGGACACTGTGGTGATGGTCTGTGTGTGTGTGTGTGTGTGTGTGTGTGTGTGTGTGTGTGTGGCTGGACACTGGGGTGATGGGAGAGGAGGTTATCTAATGCACTCATTGTGGTGTTGGCCTCTGTGTGTGTGTGTGTGTTTGTATGTGTGGCTGGATGCTGGGGTGATTTTGTGAGGGAGAGAAGGTTATGTTGTTTCAGTGCTATCTCACTGCTTTGTGTGTGTAAATGTAAACACACACACACACACAGTGCATGACACATACTGTAATTCCACCCTGTTGCGTAGACACTTGTTTGGGGGATGACTCACGCAGTGAGAGGTGTTTTCTTAAGGTTACTTTGTTCCCCCTGGTGTGTACACACCTGTTAGGGGGCATATTTCACCCCGAGTGAAGTGTTCTCTTCAGGTGACCCTGTTTACAAGATGACGCCTAGGGTGACTCAGTTGGAGTTTTGCTGTGTGCTGTGGTATCCAGATGGATGACATACTGGAATATTCACTGTTAGATTATTACATATACTCTGTTAATTCATTTGTGTTTCTTGTTAAATGCTGACATTTGGATATTCAATTCAATTCAATTCAATTCAATTATATTTATACAGTGCCCTTTACAATAGTATTTTCTCATGGTGCTTTACAGCAAGAAGAAACCTTCTGGTCAGAGACATCCTGGTCAGTGATTACCCTGAGAGTCTTTAACTCTTGTGCTAAATGAGACTGAAAGACCACTGAGTCTGTTTTGGTGGTGAGGTAAAATGGTATTCAGCTGTTTAGGACCCATCATCATAATCTCAGTTTTATCCGAGTTTAAACAGGAGAAATCATTAGCCATCCAGATTTGAATGTCTCAGATGCAGGCATCAAGTTTACTTATTGGCGTACAGACACTTTATTTGAAGGTGTCTGCATAAGAGTGACACGAACCTGTCATTAGCATGACATGACACATATCATGAACATTAATGACACTTTTTTAATGTGTATGACTGTTGTCATGAAGTGTCATTCAGTTTTTGGAATGTAAAGTTGACACTCTTAGGGGTGCAGACAATGACACTTCATGACAACAGTCATAAACACTAATGAAATGTCTTTAATGTTCATGATATTTCTCATGTTGTGTTAATGACAGGCTCATGTCACTCTTATGCAGACACATTTACTTATTGGCGTACAGACATTAGACTTCATAGATAGCTGGGTGTCATCAGCATATGAGTGGAAACTAAAGCCATGTTTTCTTAAAACAGATCCCAAGGGTAGCATGTAGAGTGAAAATAATAGGGGCCCTAGCACTGAGCTTTGAGGTACACCCAGAGGTGGAAAAAGTACTGAAAAATTGTAATGAAGTAAAAGTATCTTTACTTTGCTTAAATCCTACTCAAGTAAAAGTAAAAGTACCCATCTGAAAATGTACTCAAGTAAAAGTAAAAAATTACTTCATTTCAAATGTACTTTGAGTAAAAGTTACTTAGTTACTTTCAATTATTTGACGTAAAAAAGGACGAGACATAAACCAAATCCAGCATAACATAAATTAAGATGATTTATTAAGACACTAATCGCAAACTAAAGTCCTACATTCTTATTATTTCTGACTGCCCTCTAAAGCCGAATCATGTGAGGTGATTAATTTCCCCTACCTTCGGCTACTTCACTTGAAACTTTAGTGATCAGGATGGAAAATAATTGACATCATGAAGCCAGATTGTGCTTAACAGCGTAAGGTGTTAACCCAACAGCAATAAATATATAGTTTGGGTATAACAGGCAAAACATATAGGCCTATATTTGTAGCCTACTTACCGCCACATGCTTTCGTAGATTCGATGTTGAGGTCTTGTACGCTGAAAGATCGGTTCGGCTGGGCAGGCACATTTTACATTGCATGATTATGTTGTTGCTTTTTTTGCGTTTAAACACGAGTAGGTCATCGAGGTTTGGCCAAGGGTTACTATGGCTTTCCTCACGCAAACCTGTGCATTACAACGTCCTTTCAGTTCCGGCACATTTTTTCCCCCGAATTTTATTTTTTCGATATTATCAATATTATTATATATCAATAATATTTTACTCAGTAACGTGGGAGGCTTCAAATGTAAGGAAGTAAAATATTTGGCTTCAAATGTACTTGAGTAAAAGTAAAATTACTTATTTGAAAAACTACTAAAAATTACAAAGTACTCATAAAAACTACTTAATTACAGTTACGTGAGTAAATGTAATTCTTTACTTTCCACCCCTGGGTACACCATACTTTACTTTGGTGTAGTATGATGATTCATTATGAGCATGTGCAAACTAGTAGCAACTCGAGAGATACATTTGAACCAGGCTAATGTGAAAGAAATGAAATTCGAAGAACAGCAGTTGACCAGAGATTGTGTTCTATGCCTTTATGTGACTCACTTGATGTGTTTGCATTCTT
>JAIFZK010000209.1:1040000-1045000 GCA_027481765.1 Tenualosa thibaudeaui | reverse complement strand
GTGTTGTTACTTCTAATGATCGTCACTAAGTTACTTCTTATGATCACTGCTAAGTTACTTTTAATGGTCATCACTAAGTTACTTTTAATGATCGTCACTAAGTTACTTCTTATGATCGTCACTAAGTTAATTCTTATGACCATCACTAAGTTACTTCTAGTGATCGTCACTAAGTTACTTCTTATGATCGTCACTAAGTTAATTCTTATGACCATCACTAAGTTACTTCTAATGATCGTCACTAAGTTACTTCTAATGATCGTCACTAAGTTACTTCTAATGATCGTCACTAAGTTACTTCTAATGATCGTCACTAAGTTACTTCTAATGATCGTCACTAAGTTACTTCTAATGATCGTCACTAAGTTACTTCTAATGATCGTCACTAAGTTACTTCTTATGTCCCTGTGTTATTTCCTCATCATCACTGTAGGTGTTTTCAGGCCGACAGAAAACCGTGCTGGTGCCAGTTCCCACACCTAATCTCGAATGCGTTCATGCCGGAAATCAAAGTGTTCGACAAGCATCAAATAAAACTTCTAAGCGAGGACATGAGTGGACGTCACCAGGTTGATCTGGATCGGAAGTGGAAAAATAAACAAACCAAGAAAGCGTGAGTGTGGAAAACTAGTGAAGAAAATTGTGCAGCCGTCGGCGGGGAAGACAAAATGTTTGCTTGTGATTTGTGTGTGTGTGTGTGTGTGTGTGTGTGTGTGTGTGTGTGTGCAGAACTTTCCAGGATCAGGGAGGCAGGGAAGAAAATAGAACCGAGAACATACAACTGAACTCACTCTCTCCAGAGAGGAGAGAAAACAGAACTCTCTCCCCCCAGACATACTTCAGACCTGAGCACAATGTTTGAGTTTGACTCCACAAACTCTAAAAAAATGGAGTGCTCTAGATGTTGTTTGTACCTAAACATATTGTATACTATATAAGCAAACACTGACGCATAAAATCTTGAAAACTGGATAAGTAGGGTATGAGAACACATTGCTTTTTAAGAACAGCTGATAATTGAGGCCTAGTCTGAACCATTTAACCACAGTAGTCAGATCAGTGTTTGTTTGGGTTTGGTGTGTGTGTATGAGTGTGTCAAAGGCGTGGTGTGTATGAGTTGTGTGTGTGCATGCATTACAGTATCTATCTATGTATATAGAGACAGTCGGACTCTAAGCACCACATGCATAAAACAGTGAAATAGGTGAAATGTGCTGTGTGTGTGTGTCTGCGTGTGTGTGTGTGTCTGTGTGTGTGTGTGTGTGTGTGTGTGTCTGTGTGTGTGCAAGTTACTGTATGTACTGTATGATTTCACAGTCATTCCTGACATATTCACACACACACACACACACACGTTTAGCTTCACAAAATCATTCCTAGTACTCCATAGGAGTACTCCATAGGAGAGGCAAGTTCAACACACACTGTCTTTCTCTCCCTCTCTGTCTCTCTCTCTCTCTCTCTCTCTCTCTCTCTCTCTCTCACACACACACACACACACACTAGTTTGGTTTCACACAGTGGTTTGTGAGTGCTCTGGAGCAGAGGGGAGTTATCCTGGAGCCATGTTTCACCAGCAGTTTCTTACACATTATTATTTCACCAGCTCATTAGATTTAATGCAAAGGTCATTAATACACACACACACACACACACACACACACACACACACACACACACACACACACACAGACAGACACACTAACACAGGTCTGACTCAGCAGGGCTAGCACTTTAGAAACTATTTCATATTTTAATGCTTATTTTAATGCAGAAAGCGAGAAACAGCAGTTTCTTAACTACAGAAGAATCTGCTTTCATGAGAAAAACTTTCCCTTTCAACATGTACAGTATTTTCACTAAACACTTCCTGAGCTGAAATGTCATCCTTTAACTTCAACTGCACCAAACACACAGACCACACCACACCACACACACACACACACACACACACACACACACTCATACATGTTTTTAACTTTAACTGCACCAGTGGCCCTGAGCCATTGAGGATGAGATGCCCTCAGGACACAGTCACTGGGGAAGCAGGTTGGCATTTGACTGTGCTGTGTGTGCTGTGTGTCTGTGCTGTGTGTCTGTACTGTGCGTCTGCTTTGTGTGTCTGTGCTGTGTGTCTGCTCTGTGTGTCTGTACTGTGTGTCTGTAATGTGCGTCTGCTTTGTGTGTCTGTGCTGTGTGTCTGTGCTGTGTGTCTGTACTGTGCGTCTGCTTTGTGTGTCTGTGCTGTGTGTCTGCTCTGTGTGTCTGTACTGTGCGCCTGCTTTGTGTGTCTGTGCTGTGTGTCTGCTTTGTGTGTCTGCTCTGTGTGTCTGTGCTGTGTGTCTGTACTGTGCGTCTGCTTTGTGTGTCTGTGCTGTGTGTGCTGTGTGTCTGTGCTGTGTGTCTGCTCTGTGTGTCTGTGCTGTGTGTGCTGTGTGTCTATGCTGTGTGTCTGCTCTGTGTGTCTGTGCTGTGTGTGCTGTGTGTCTATGCTGTGTGTCTGTGCTGTGTGTCTGTGCTGCGTGTCTGCTCTGTGTGTCTGTGCTGTGTGTGCTGTGTGTCTGTGCTGTGTGTCTGTGCTGTGTGTGCTGTGTGTCTATGCTGTGTGTCAGCTCTGTGTGTCTGTGCTGTGTGTGCTGTGTTTCTGTGATGAGTGTCTGAGCTGTGTGAGCTGTGTGTCTGTGCTGCGTGTCTGCTCTGTGTGTCTGTGCTGTGTGTGCTGTGTGTCTGTGCTGTGTGTCTGTGCTGTGTGTGCTGTGTGTCTATGCTGTGTGTCAGCTCTGTGTGTCTGTGCTGTGTGTCTGTGCTGCGTGTCTGTGCTGTGTGTCTGTGCTGCGTGTCTGCTCTATGTATGTCTTTGCAGGTAATTGGTTGGTGTGTGGGTGATTGTGTGGGCTGGGCCTCCTGTATTTACTGTAATGGCTTTCAGTGTCCTGCGTTCTCCCTCACACTCCGTTCCCCTCTGCTGTGGTTATTGCACTGGGAGTTTACGCACCGGGCCTCAGCTTCCGCTTTGCTTTCCCTCATTTATTTGCCACTATCATCTCAATGGACTTCTTGATAGATATTCACTCATTTGTTTTTTTTCATTGAAACCCTTTTATAGGCTGTAATGTGCCTGGTACAGTTCACCCCGTCCCTCTCACCCCAAAAAGTGAAATTTCCTTCGCACCGAATCTGCTGCTTCCTAGAGCAATGTTTACCCATGATGCACCATCTCTCTTCAATGACTCCTTAGGTGAATATTTTGTGTAGGTACACAAGTACAGTGTTATGGTGAAACCAGGAGGCTAAATAATCCTAAACAAATTGAGTCTGCAGTTGACCCAGGCTATCCCATCTTGTGTCTCCTGCATCAACAACGTGCCCATGAGGATGAGAAAATTTCTACCCAAATACTCCCCCACATGCTGAATGACACGGAGGCAGAGAGGGGTAGTCTGTTTGGCCTTTGCCTTATACTACTTGCTATCTATTAGAAATGGATCACACTAGCAACTTGGAAATGGATATTTCAGCCAACCTGCACCCATGTTGACATGAAGTAGCCTAATCCATAATGTCTTTTCAGACTTTTCAGACAGGTTTCAAGTAGTCTAGTTGTCATGCCAACAAGGTCAAAACATTACCTGACATTGACTCTGAAAGTTAGTAAATACTTTAGAACTTCATCAACCATCTCCGGTCAAAATGGAAAGTCTTACCCAGGCAAAGATAAGCAGCAAAACCTCTACACAAGTAGCCCAACACACCTTACTATCCATCTATGCCGTCATACCTCGATTGAGCTAAACTGCCTTTCTAATTCCATTTCGATACAATTCAAGGGTTGCTACTGTAGCTCTTTGCTAATTTGCCATATTCACCACAGCCACCTTTAATTGGCTAAGAAAAGAAAGCACCGTGCATCAACACATTGTTTTAGGTCAGAATGAAACATCTGCATTTCAAATATCAAATACAATGTATAGTCTATTTTGTTTTGAAATTGGTCGAAAAGCGACTAGTTTGCAGCAGGTATGAATCATGTAAAATCCAAGGCTGTGCTGTATGGAGACCTGTGCATTGGTTGCTCATAGACATCTGATCTTGTGCGTGATGTTGAATGTTGGGGTTTGATGTGTTGATGACGACAACAGTGTGGGAAAGTCTGATCCGTGTTTTTTGAGACATAAACTGCAAAGCTGAGAGTTCAGTCACAATATTCCGATTAACAGTGTGTTTAGCCCGTCAGATGTTTTAGTAAACACTAAACCTAGTAGGTAGTGTGTGTGTGGGCCCGAAGGTTCACATCAGTGAGTGTAGTAGGTATTGTGTGTGTGTGTGTGTGTGTGTGTGTGTGTGTCTGTGGGACCTGAAGGCTCACTTAAATTATGTAGTCCAGGGTTTTCTTTAGTTTTCTGTCCTGCTGCCTCACCATTTGATTGTTTACACACAACAAGTTTTCATTAAAGCTTCTCATCATGCTGACCTACCGACTCTTGGGGCCTTTGTGTTGTGTGACCAATTGGAGAGATTCAGGAGCTTTAGACTGTGAGGAGGCTGCAGAGTTCACATCTCACATCTCTGCTTCTCCATTTCTCTTCTCTAGCTTCTCTCAGTTCTCACAACACAGCCTGTAGAAGTGGCACATCATCAGAGGCTGTGCATAGGTGTGTGTGTGTGTGTGCATGTGCGTGCGCGCGTGACTGCAACAGAGTGTTTACTGCTGATGTTATAGAGACTTGAATTTATGTGTGTGTTCTTTTGGTAGAGAGTCACAGAGAGGCTATGTATGTGTGTGTGTGTGTGTGTGTGTGTGTGTGTGTGTGTGTGTGTGTATGTGTGTGCTTGTGAGAGAGAGAGATTAGAAAGAGAGAGAGAGAATGAGTGTGGGTGGCAGACAGTGTCAAACACACACAGGTGTCTTGACTGTTGGCGGAGAGCTGTTGTAGGTTATTACAGAAAAACGGGGAAAAGAGAGAGAGAGAGATGGATAGATGGAAAGAAAAACAGATAAA
>JAIFZK010000209.1:1017500-1032500 GCA_027481765.1 Tenualosa thibaudeaui | reverse complement strand
AAACATTCATGCATTTACACACACACACACACACACACACACACACACACACACACACACATATAGATTCCACGTGTCCTAAGCAATTGTGTTGTATGTTGTGAATGCCTGAACATTGTGTCAATGTCAGCATTCAGGAGACAGGCTCTTAAATGCTGCAGTCTCCACTATCTGTCCTGTGTGATAGTGTAATGTGCTCCTGGTGAAGAACCTGCTAGAGGTGCAAAAGCATCACTCTCTCTCGGGTTAAAACATTTTCTCCACTGTAAGTAGGTAATATGCTAAGCCATGGTCTATAGTGGTGCAATCGATAGGAGACATGGATAGCAGGGTTTGGGCTAAGCGTTGCTTGCTATGAGTTATCTGGAGCTCTACATGCTGCCAAAGGCCAGCGCCCAAGGCTAACCACACACACACACACACACACACACACACACCTAAGGCTGTTAGCAAGGGCTTGTGTTTTATTACCAGTGCTGCATGAACATACAATGGCAAATTTGAAAAACAGTGTTCGTTCAATGAAAAACTGCCATCCCTAATTAACCATCAATCAGAACAAAGTGTGTCTTTATTTTTTAAATAAAAATCATATCTCATGTCCTCAAGAGGGCCGACAGTCCAATAATGAAGTCACAGGCACAGACAGATAGATACACAGATACACAGATAGATAGATAGATAGATAGATAGATAGATAGATACATACATACATACATACATACATAGATAAATAGATAGACAGACAGACACATACATACATACATACATACATACATACATACATACATACATACATACATAGATAGATAGATAGATAGATAGATAGATAGATAGATAGACAGACAGACAGACAGACAGACAGACAGACAGACAGACAGACAGATAGATAGATAGATAGATAGATAGATAGATAGATAGATAGATAGATAGATAGATAGATAGATAGATAAATAGATAGATAAATAGATAGATAGACAGATAACAGTCAGCACTTCTATAGATACAGCACAGGAACATTCCACATGAGTGTAGCAAATGTGTCATGCCAGTTAGCTAGCTAACAGATCTGATAACAAAGGCACAGGCTAATGTATCCTAAGACTAATATAGACTAAGACTAATATATCTGGGAGACAAACAGTCACCTGATCAGGCACTCTGAGTGATTCTCTCTTTTCCTGTTACAATTTCATGTCATTACAATCGGCTTGAATATTTGACTATTTATCTCTTCTGCACAACTGTGAAGTGGCCCAATCCTTCATCCAAGAGCAGACCTTAGACATGTCAGACTGATTGAATGTAGACAGTAATTTAAGCATCAAAATCCCACTGTGCAGTACACAAAACAGCACAGTGTTGACAAACCACATTCTAATTAAAAGCACAAAGATGCAAATGGATGAGGGAGAATGAAGTCTCAGTGATTCTGAAGCCCATCATGTGATCACCTGACCCATTCCTACCTGGGTTCAGGAAGCAACACAGCATCGAGTTGGCCATATCCATCGCTGTCATTTAGTATGAAGCAAATTAGCATTTGGAATGTTCTGGTAGTGAGGGGGAAAATCACATCATTTATAACTAATTTATAACATTTCTGGAAATCAACAAAATAAGACAGACAATTGATAATTAGCGCCTGGGAGACCCAGCATTTGATTCCTGTCAATAAAAACTATATATTTCTAGTTTCCATGTGGTGTTCAGGCCAGTTCTAAATAAAATATATATTGCTGTTGCTACGCCTTTGATGGACTACAGCGCCTGTCACTTAGCTTATGTGTCACCAGGGCAGCAGAAGTTTAGCTTTACCATATAATCAGATGTTTAGCTTTACCATATAATCAGATGTTTAGCTTTACCATATAATCAGAAGTTTAGCTTTACCATATAATCAGAAGTTTAGCTTTACCATATAATCAGATTTTAGCTTTACCATATAATCAGATTTTTAGCTTTACCATATAATCAGATGTTTAGCTTTACCATATAATCAGATGTTTAGCTACCATATAATCAGACGTTTAGATTTACCATATAATCAGATGTATAGCTTTACCATATAATCAGATGTATAGCTTTACCATATAATCAGACGTTTTCACTCAACAATCACAAACCACAACATGGTTTGTAGTCAGTAATCATGGTTTGGAGTCAGTTACCATGGAACCCCGGGTTGGAATGCGACCTGAGGTCATCTCATTTCCTGTCAGTCTCTACTGTTCTATCTGCATTAAGGCAGAAAGCCCAAAGATACACAGAAAATACTCCATACTCCATACTCCAGAAAATCAAATGAGAGACGGATTTGAACTCACCAGACCGAATGGCAGGGTTGTCCTCTCTTGTACTTCACAGCTTATTTGTAAAAGGGCCTTTCATTTTCCCATGGGGATTTTCACCTTCGGGTTTGTGTGCGCGCCGGGCAGCCACCAACCACCATTGCTGTATCCTTTGTCATCACCTGCACTGGCCGAAGGTGCAGAACCTTATGGTATAAACTCACCTGGCTATTGTTGTGGATTTCACAGATGTAACTTAACAGCCTGTTAACTGCTAAACCTTGAGTTGTATTGGCTGGGTGGTCACACCAAGCTGACCATGCTGACAGTGACATGACACTATTACACTACTGACCTCTGACTTCTGACCTCTCATCATACAAACACATAATGACAACCTTTACATACATACAACATACCAGATGACATCTACCCTCAGCTGGTATCAAACATTTATTTCCAACACCAAAGACATCCTGGTTCAGAGGGTTCAACTCGTTGTCAGTCCATGGAATTCCAATGAGCTTCCGTTGGCATGCCAACTCATGATCACACCAGCAAAACAGTATATTATGGACCTGACGCTCTGACCTCTGGTCACCTTTCAGGGAAAATGTGTTCAGACACACTCACACACACACACTTACATGGGCACACGCTGTACCTAATATGGAGCAATCACTCAGTGTGTATGTGTGTGTGTGTGTGTGTGTGTGTGTGTCAGTGTGCACCTTTCAGGGAAAATGTGCTCGTAAACACACTTACATGGACACAGGCTGTGCCTTACATGGAGCGATCACTCAGTGTGTGTGTGTGTGTGTGTGTGTGTGTGTGTGCCAAGCTGCACCTAACATGGAGCGATTGCCGTGATTAGGAAGTTAATTTAATCAGCTCATTAAAGGACATCAGTGGTTGGGGGTCGTGTGTGTGTGTGTGTGTGTGTGTGTGTTTAATGTATCCCTCTACGAGCCCATTATGTTGACTGCCGGTCCACCTGAAATGTGCTAGCTGTACATTGGGTGTGTTTCTCTCTCATTGGTGCACGCTACTTGTTTTCTCTCCAAGGTCGTAACTTGCAGCCCTGAATGACTGATCTTTTCTGTGTTTGCCATAAAAAGACAGCAGGAGGGGGAGGAGAGGGAGGAAGAGGCAAGGACAGGTCAAAACCCACCCCTCACACACACACACACACACACACACACACACACACACACACACACACACTCACTAAGCCATTACTACTTTCCCATGGCCAGGCAGATCATTGGTGAATTACACACCCTTAGCTCCCTTAGCTCCTTGACAAACATACACACACACACACATGCACACACACACACACACTTTCTCCCTTACCACACACATACATGATGTACATGAACATTGGATATGCATGCTCACCTTGATGTATACTATATACCCACTTACACACACACACACACACACACACACACACACACACACACACACAAAGCCATTTTAGTAGTTTTGTTGAGCTGTGCAGATGGTAATGATGCTAAAATGTGTGTGTGTTTGTGTGTGTGATGATGTGATGGTGTGATGGTGTGTGTGTGTGTGTGTGGTGTGTGTGTGTGTGTGTGTGTGTGTGTGTGTGTGTGCCACATGGATGGCGTTTAGGAATGCATGTAGAAAGTTTGCGTGTATTTGTGTAAATTGTGGCCTGTATGTGTGTGTTTGCATGTGTGTGTGTGTTTGCATGTGTGTGTGCGTTTGCATGTGTGTGTGTGTTTGTCATCTGTTGTGATATATGAGTGTGTTAACACACACTTGACCTCTCTGGTCATCCTCTCCCAAAGCTCTCATCACTCTGAGTGTATTTTTCCAGTCTGAAAATCCCTCTTTGTCCAGCTCGTCTGAATGAAGCACTCTTGTGTGTCCACACAGTACAATGCTCAGCGCTCCAGCCTGACACGTCTCCTATTCGTCTCTATTGATCAGCACCAAGATGCCCATTCCACAGCACTCTCTCGGTAATAAAGAGTCTGTTTACCTGGTCGTCTGGTCTCTGGAGGGTCTTTAGGGTTGCAGATGCTATAGTGTGTATGACAACAATGAAATTCTATCAGTTGTTGAAGCTGCTTGTTGAATAGAGTAAGCACTTAGCTTATAAAGGGTCCATGTCATCTCTGTGCTCAACACCTCTTCTTTCTTAAAAGAGAAAATGTGATCTTCATCTTTTCTCCTGGTGTCTTTTCAAAACATCTTGAATGCTGAGATAAGCGTTCACATCACATGAGGAAGAATCTAGAAACAAACTAGAAAATAAATCCTCCTGAAGTTGTACTCAGGTTAAATTAGATGAACAAAACATGTTATGTGAAGATATACTATTAATGTTCAGAAACAATGAACTGATGGCAACAATTTAAAGACAGAATTGTTTTGAAATCATGTAAAAAGAATCCCTAGATGCTCTAGGTTGGGCAGACAAGTTTCACAAGTAAGAAAGTTTATTTATGCATAAATAGGTGCATTTTCCACCTCAAAAGTCCAAGCGCTGCACATAATTAGCATACCTACCAGCTAGCTTTGGCTATGATTTGGACTGGACTTTTGTTGTTCTTCACTTCAATTGGCTTTGTAATGAACAATGAAAGGTTGACACTGCAAAGGTGCATAGCGGATGACAGACAAACAACCCTGTAGCAGTCATAATGGCCAATTGCTTCAAACCCCTTAAAGACATGAATATATCATGTCTGCTGTGTCTTTAGGGATATGAAAACATCCATTGTGATCATGCAGCTACACCCTTGGTCATCTACATGCTAACAAATTAAAGCCTCTGATGCAAATAAGCTACTCAGCAATTCAGTAGCCCCAAGAGAGTTAAATAAATAATTAGCATCCACCATTGGGCTGTTTTATCAGTTAATAAGCTCAGAATAAACACAGCCAACCCATCAGTGTGCACCCAGGAGTCCTATCTGAGAGAAAGAGAGCGAGAGCGAAAGAGACAGAGACAGAGAGACAAGGAGAGAGAGAGAGACAGGGAGAAAAAAGGAGAGAGAGAGAAATGGGGAGAGCAAGATCTCCTTACACTACAACAACAACAGTATTACTGAAACACAACAGCAGCATCACATTGCATTACGTGTGTGTGTGTGTTTGTGTGTGTGTGTCCTGAGGGGAATAATGGCCGAGACACCCCCAGCTCATGCCTGACCAGAGATGGACAGATAGATGAAGGCATTTGGAGATGCCATCAAAGTAGACAGACACTGAACAGTCTTCAGTTGTCCCAGAAACAAAGCCTCTCTGCCTCTCTGCCTCTCTCTCGATCTGTTTAACACACACACACACATACAGTCTCTCTCTCTCTCTCTCTCTCTCTCTCTCTCGGACAAACAGAGCCTGCTGGACTGGAGAAGAATCCCCATTAGAATGCAAATAAGTGCATATGAAGAGAGTAAAATACCAACACAACAACAGGCTAACGAGGGGCTGCAGGGAGGCTAACATTCAACGTGATTGTAGGGATTGGTTCAAATGTGACTATAGGGATTGGTTCAAATGTGATTATAGGGATTGGTTCAAATGTGATTATAGGGATTGGTTCAAATGTGACTATAGGGATTGGTTCAAACGTGATTATAGGGATTGGTTCAAATGTGATTATAGGGATTGGTTCAAATGTGATTATAGGGATTGGTTCAAATGTGACTATAGGGATTGGTTCAAACGTGATTATAGGGATTGGTTCAAATGTGATTATAGGGATTGGTTCAAATGTGATTATAGGGATTGGTTCAAACGTGATTATAGGGATTGGTTCAAATGTTTTAATGATAACAACAGGCTAAGACCGGACTCTTGCATGCTGGGTAAATGTGACCATGTGTGTCTGGAGAAAAAAGGATGTTCTATTGGAATAGACATAATCCTTTATTAGCCAAAGGGTATGTGAAAGCAATAATGGACAATTAAAACATAGGCTGGAATAGTCTAAGAAATGGAAATTCTATTGAAAACATCTGAATTATGCCCAATAAAGTGGAGGTAGTATGATATCATCAATCATTTATATGTACAAATACCTGCTGATATGCCATTGAGGAAACTATGCACTATAGATGCAGCTTCAAAATCAGGACAATAATATTACATTTCAAAGGAACATAAAATATCATCACATAGTAACATTAATTGGACCCATAATCAGCCTAGAGTATGATGCACCTCTATGTTACACCCTTATTGGGTGTTTGGCTGCAATCAGTGTACTTGTTCTAAGTGTGTATGTGTGTGTGTGTGTGTGTAATTGATGAAGTCCCATTTGGTGTTCTGCCAGTTGTCTTATGTGTTGTCCTGAGCCCTTGTTGTTGTTTGCTGTTGTTGCTGTTTGTTGACCAGCACAGTGGAGGCAGCATCTTGATTCTGTGTCGTTGCCTTGCCAACCGTCTCTCAGTAAACAAGTCTGATGTCGTCTGTGAGTTCTGTTTATTCATTCCTCTCTTCAGACGATCAATCCACCCTCACAGCCTTGGGAGTTTTAATCTTTAATTTTCATTTTCCTCCAGCCCATCTTGTCACGCCCATCTTGTAAACTTGGGCCGTCATCGCTTTCAGGTGCCCATTAATCAGGCTGATGTTGGCTGTGAAGTTGGCCGTGGGCACCAGTCCTGGTACAGACGCCCGCGGGCAGCCTGGGGTGGCGTGGGTCTTACCAGGAGCTCCCAAGGGGGATGGGGGCAGGAGGGCACTAGTGAAAGCAGTCCTGTTGCATTAGAGACATGCTGCAGCTGTGCCCTCTACATAGAGGAGAAACGTCAGACCAGACTTCAAGTACAACACATCCCTGCCCTCTCTCTCTTTCTCTTTCTTTTACTCTCTCTCTCTCTCAGGATTTTCTCTACATGCTGTACTCGTCTCTATCACTTTCCTGCTTTTCCTCCCCCTCTTCCTTTCTCTCTCCATCTCTCTGTCACAGGCTGTCTGTTTGCATTGCTTGCTTGCTGTTCTTCCTCCAGTAACCCTGACAGCCCAGCAGTCTGAAGCAGTCTCAGTGACTGAAGTGAGTAGAGCCCTGAGGACTAGAGAGTTTGAGATTCTAGAATTTCCCAGAGTGGGAAAAAATAATAACAGTCACAGCATTTCCATCTGCCTCAGCAGCTGACGGTAAATTCCATTGGTCAAACACAAACTTCAGACTTATTGACCCACGCTTCTCGTTGAGCAAAAATCAGGGTGTATCTGAGTTCTCATCTGAGGCTCATCTGAGTTTTTTAATGACAGGGTAAGTAAAGTTCACAGCCATTTGTGCAGTGTCTGTCAGACTGGGCAGTAAGCTGTCGTTTTGTCGTTTTTTTTTTTTTTTTTTAAGTTGGTAGACTTTAATTTTAAAGTTGTCCAATTTAAGGCTTGACTAAGATGGAATGAATCAGCCTCAGATGAGATCTCTTAGCGCTGAGCTGTCTGGGAGACCTCATCACACACACACACTCCACACTCAGGGAGACCAGACAGAGTGTACCATCCATTCATCAAAGTGGCTTTTGTCCTAAACTGCACTTGCTGATGTGTTCAAAAAATAAAGGCGAGGTTTCACTCGTTAATCTTCGCCTGGCTGCCTCGCGGCTGGATGCTGGACAGAAGGTTATTCCATGCTACACTTACTTACATCCTTACTGTGGGCAGACGCTGCTGTAGTGCTGAAATTATGGACAAGTTTAGAATGGCTTTGATCATAAGGGTTTTTGGCCCAGGTCTCTGGGAAGAGGGAGAACAGGGGATTATGGGAAATCCCAGGGAACATTACACAGACCTGTCAGCATGGAGAGGAATACTGAAGGTGTGTGTGTGTGTGTGTGTGTGCACTGTGTCTTCTGACCCTATACTAACATCCTATAAGAACATATTTATTCAAATTCATATTAGACCTAGCGTTCTCTGCCTGTTACAGTCCAGACTGCTAGAGATGCTAAAGTGCGGAAGAGCTCAAGAACTCTGGGATATTGTACATCTTATTTATTTATTTATTTATTTGCTTTGATTTTATGAGCTCACTTTCCTTGTATATAGTTTTCTTTTGATCTTCAACATTTTTCTACTTAATAAAAATTGTTGACAAAACAAAGAACTCTGGGACAAATCAGAATAATAATAATTTTAAACAAAACAACTAATATTGTTTTGGATATATACGTATATAATTTATGTTTTTTCCCCAAATACAAACAGTAGAGCATTCATCATCACTTACCCTCTTAACTTTAAGAGTTTTATTTCATCCCTGCAATCACCGAATTAGGTGATTAGACGACTGATTGATCACCTCCCAGCACACCGGAAGACAGCCATTTGCATAAGGCTCTTCCACTAGGCCGGCCGTTCGGCCTGGAGAAAATCATCTTAATTAAAGTGGATGTCATTGGCCAACTGGGCACAAATAAGTGATGAAGAAGAGCTGTTGGCCGCTTGGCTCACAGACGGATCAGGACACATGACACTGAGCATGGAGGAGGTGATGAGCACAGGCCACATCAGCAGGAGCATTAGTGCACTGGGGGAGCATCAGTGCACTGGGGGAGAGCATCATCAAGGAAATAAGACTGGGAGGGCAGAGAGGACAGGATGAGAAAAAGACTGATGGAAACAGTGTGAAATGTACATGAGATAGATAGATAGATAGATAGATAGATAGATAGATAGACAGACAGACAGACAGACAGACAGACAGACAGACAGACAGACAGACAGACAGACAGATAGATAGATAGATAGATAGATAGATAGATAGATAGATAGATAGATAGATAGATAGATAGATAGATAGATAGATAGATAGATAGATAGATAGATAGATAGATAGATAGATAGACAGACAGACAGACAGACAGACAGACAGACAGATAGATAGATAGATAGATAGATAGATAGATAGATAGGTAGATGGGAGATAAATAATAGATAGTTAGATAGAGACATGGGAGATAAATAGATAGTTAGAAGGATGGATTCATTTATTGATTGATAAAGTGAAAAACCTAGAAGGAAAATTATATAGAGATAATTCAGCAGAGAGGCATCATTTGAGATGGATCGAGACTCAGACAGAATCAGCAGAGAGGCATCATTTGAGATGGATTGAGGCTCAGACAGAATCTTTTTGTCAATAACTGGCCAATATTGTTTTAATCTCTGTTAGCAGCCTCAAAGGCAGCTATTGACTAGTGTTTGGGTTAGCTAATCAAGGTCTCTTTGTCAGTGGTGAAGGATGCAGCCTCACTCCTGGAGAATGAGCTAGGAGCTGCATCAAGCAAAGCAGGTTTTTGTGTGTGTGTGGAAGAAAAGAACTGACGGACCTCCACTAATCTCCACTAATCAAGGTCTCTTTGTCAGTGGTGAAGGATGCAGCCTCACTCCTGGAGAATGAGCTAGGAGCTGCATCAAGCAAAGCAGGTTTTTGTGTGTGTGTGGAAGAAAAGAACTGACGGACCTCCACTCATGGCACGTTATTCTGTGCTTCCTGTCTCTTCACTTGTCCTCAGTGCTGGAGACGTTGACTTGTCCTCAGTGCTGGAGACGTTGATTTGTCCTCAGTGCTGGAGACGTTGACTTGTCCTCAGTGCTGGAGACGTTGACTTGTCCTCAGTGCTGGAGACGTTGACTTGTCCTCAGAGCTGGAGACGTTGACTTGTCCTCAGTGCTGGAGACGTTGACTTGTCCTCAGTGCTGGAGATGTTGACTTGTGCTCAGTGCTGGAGAGGTTGATTTGCCCTCAGTGCTGGACACGTTGATTTGTCCTTAGTGCTGGAGACGTTGAGCTGTTTCAAAACACCTATTTTTAATTCTCGGTTTTGATTCAGAATGGGTCACATGTATCGGTGGAATAACCTTGGCCTGATAAGATTAATGAATAGATAAAACATTCTGTAACCTTCTTATTCTTTCAGTTCCATTAACATTGTAGGTAGTTTGTTAGATGTAGCAGGTCATGTCTTGTGTATAGATGGAGATAGACAATCATTGAGTTATTAAATGCACTAGGTCGTTTCTTATGTATAGATGAAGGTACAGTAGACGATCAGTTAGTTTATTAGATGCGCTCGGTCGTTTCTTATGTCTAGCTGGAGGTAGACGATCGGTTAGTTTATTAGATGCGCTCGGTCGTTTCTTATGTATAGCTAGAGGTAGACGATCGGTTAGTTTATTAGATGTACTCGGTCGTTTCTTATGTATAGCTAGAGGTAGACGATCACCTAGTTTAATAGATGTGGCAGGTCGTTTCTTATGTATAGATGGACATAGACGACCACTTAGTTTAATAGATACAGTGAGGTGTCTCTTATGTATAGCTGGAGGTAGACGACAGCAAAGGTTCTCTAACTAGAGACCAGGCCTTTATGGAATTACAGTGGAAGAAATATGCATGTGTCTGATCTCATCCCCCAGCACACACATACACACACACACACACCCACACATGGACACCCACACACACACACACACACTCTTATTACTTTCCCTCTTATTTACGACTCTGAGCTAATGTACAAAACTAATTTAATGAAGCTGAAATTAACCTGACCAGATAGTATTTTCTCTGTCCGACCCACCCGATTGTCTGCATAATTAAGAAGCATCAATGCCCGGGAGCCGTTGATATCAGCTCACGATGCGCGCCTCGTCTGGCTGTGGATTTGGCGTAAGGCAGGGGAGATGTTGAAAGAATTACCCGTGATTAAGATCAGATAATCATGTTGGCATTTTTGTCGACCAGTGCGGCTGGTAATGGATTCTGGGGCACGTTAGAATGGTGATGTGTCTAGCAACCGTTGTCACATGTGCTAATGTAGCAATGGATGAGTTACAGCTAATAATTGAGAATCCTTTTAGCTGAAGGTGAAAGCACTGTTGCCCTTGACATGGTTGTAGCACATTCAGGTCCATACATGCACACACACATACACACACACCTGACATGCATGTGTACATTCAGATACATACATGCACACACATATACACATACACACACACCTGACATGTTTGTGCACATTCAGATACATACATGCACACAAGTACTGACACTCATAGACACACATACACGTGCACACACACACACACAAACACACCTGTATGCATTCATGCATATGCAAACAACCAACCACACACACTCACACACAGCCTACTGTGTAGGCATACTCTCACACACATTCACACAAACAAACATTCACGTTCACACACACACATTCTTACTCTGTTGTTGTATGACAACTGTATGACAATAAAAGTGTATCACTTGCTATATATACCATCTTATGACGTGTTTCTTTCTCAGATTAATGGTCCTTTACCTTCCTAATGGAGTCTCTCTGTTTGGATCTAATAATCTATTTTGGGTTTTATGCGCGGGGGACTAAAGTGACCCAGCACCAGAAGAACTGTATGATTAACTGAAACCCATTTAGAGTTATTTAAGAGTCAGACTATTTACATTTTTTCCTTCTATGTGGAGTTTAAAAATGTAAATGAATGCAAGGTGCATTCTTAGATGCTGATACAACACTAACACATAGCAGCAGTCGCTGAAATAGATCTGCTGTTGTTCTAGGCCTTTCTGCAACCCCAGGATAATGGTTATGGCTATGGCTGAAATAGATCTGCCCCAGGATAATGGCACTCAGGCCCAATCCAGTAGTTAGACAATGTTTACTCCACTAAATCAAACCTTACATTTGGCCCCAGCTCTGGACTGTCTAGCTGTCCGCCTTGAAGCCAACACTGACTCTCTTTCAAAACCCAACTCAACAAGTCCAGCCAAGATGCCGCCAGGTCCAGTTCTGCCTGACTCAGCCCGGTCAGCATCCCACCCTCCCTCCTCTCTCTCTCTCCATCCCTTTCTCCTCTCCTCACTTCTATTTGTTATTGCTTCATGAGTGATCCCTGGCTAGCAGTTGACAGGCAGCCATTGTTGACAAAGCTTATTATCTTAATACCAGCGTGTAATTGGCATAAGCCATGCATTGGCCCACTGCAGTGAATGGGCTCCTGGCTGCGGTTCTGGGGGGTGCACTGGGGGTCGGGGAGGGGGGGGGGGGGGGGGGGTTTGAGGGAAACTTCCTCATTGTTATGGGCCCAAGCCAGGTGTAGGGGATGATGTATGGGGTCGGTGACAGAAGAACGAGAAGAGAGTTTTAGCCTTGTGAGGTGGAAGCCAAAAACGACTTGGCGGGCATCTTGATACCGCCTTCAGGTGAGTAGGACCAGGCTTGCATCCAGATGGAGTTTTAAGGGAGGGGCCTGTGAGTCTACTTCCTGAAGGTTAAAGACACATTTGAGGAACATCACTGGTTAATGGTCACTGGGACATCCCTTGTGTGTGTGTGTGTGTGTGTGTGTGTGTCTGCTAGTTCTGAAGGTTAAAAAACTGCTTTAAGGTCTTCAGCTGTTTCAGTCATAAGGGTTAAATGATGATGCTGAATATTTTGGCCTAAAGATAAAAAAGCTCTTTTCCAAGGCTGGACAAATTGTCCATGGCTGTGGCACTTCTCAAAAACTTGGCGTCCGGAAACAACTTGCCTTGTAAGCATGTTTTGAAAACAGGTCTCCACAATCCCCTCACGAAGTGACCTCCTTGATCCAAATCAGACAGCCTTTATGAGAACACTTGTAAGGCGCTGAGGAGAGCAGCATCTGGCTGAAGTGTAAATGCTAATGCAAGATGTCAGGGGGATGTTGAATGACACTTCATTCTGCAGCGTGGGATTTTCTAAAATGTGTGTCAATGTTGTTCAGTTAGTCAACTCTTTATGAAATGTGGACAGAATAATAGGCAGGGTATTTAACAGTGTTGGTGTGTGTATGTGTGTGTGTGTGTGTGTGCCAGAGACATACGGGAGTGTGGGATAATCAGACCAACGTGGAGGTTTGGAACTGGACTGATGATGCAGAATGAGGGCAGTGTTGTATGGACAACATATCAGGGATGAAAATCAGTAGACCCACCAAACATACAAGATGACACCATAAATGTAATTTTATTTTGTATATGAATATATGTTCTCTTTTTTGAGGTAATTTAATTGGTGCTCAATTTGACATGGCCCATTTCAATTAGGCAGCAATTATTGTAAGTGTCCCCCAAAGACACTGAGCAAGGGACTGACGAGCACAAGGAGAGAAGGGAGAAGGAGAGAGAGAGAGAGAGACAGAGAGAAAGAGAGAGAGGGAGAGAGAGAACAAAAGAGAAGGAGAGAGACATACATATTACCGTTACCCCCCTCCACACCCCTTCCCTCCACCCATCCACACACACACTCTCATACATACTCTATCATTCTGTACTAATACCTCTGATCATTTTATTTTCAGCAAATAATTGTACTGATGTATCCTGGCCTCTGTAAAGACACAGAGAACAGCAGCCCCCACAGCTCTGCCAAGGAGCAACACAACAAAGGCACACAGACAAGACCAGTACAAAGGCACACAGATTAAAGCACAGGAAGAGGAAAAACGGATCCTGGCACCTTTAAATGGACTCAGTTGATAGTAGAACCTGCAGCTTGAGAGGAGGGGAGGCAACTGTGAAAGCAGCTTTGGAGACAAGAGGGTGTTTAGTAACATTTCATTATGCTTTGGTAAGGTCTGGTGTGTGTGTGTCTGTGTGGTGTGTGTTTGTGTGTGGTGTGTGTGTGTTTATGTTTATGTGACGATCAATGGCGAGGTCAGGGGGGGGTTGTTTACAAGGGGGAAGATTTGATTTGAGCCGCTGCAGATGCAATGTCACTGGTGTGTCTGGCCTGTAGAAAGGTTGGGGGTGGTGTGTGTGTGTGTGTGTGTGTGTGTGTGTGTGTGTATGGTGGTAAGGGTGCCCATGTGGGTCATAAGGTGTTTGATGCTGTGATATATGGTGGTGTAACTGACACACGAGAGAATGGCTTCTTTAACAGGATCTGATAAGAGTCTTTCAGCCGTGTGGCTCTGAGGCCTGCAGTTCTCCCAGCATACAGCAGATGGCAGTGTTTCCCCTTCCCTTCAGCTGGGCTACCACTCTACCGTAATGAGCAGCTCTCTCCGTCCCTCGTATTCTCTCTCTCCCCCTGTCTGTCTCCATCCCCGGCTGTTTAAGATGTCCCTACACCTCAGAGTGAGAGGACAGGCATGAGGGCCAATCAATAGAGTCCTCTTTTCCACCCCTGCTCACCCATGAAAGTTCCGTGCAGTGATGATGTCGCCCCTGCTGGTCCCACCTCTCCTGAGCGGAGACACGATTTCCCGAGCCTCTGTGTGTGTGTCTGTGTGTGTGAGTTTTCATTCTAGGTTAATGAGGTGCACTGCTGGATGCTTCTTCCTCCCCCTCACTCCTACTTAGAGTTATACACTCATGCATTCTCTCTCTCACCCACACACAAACAAACAAACACACAAACACACACACATACACACAGTCATCAGTTTCATGAAAAACCTTTTCAGTGTGTTGAGGTTCTCAGCGAGAGCAGAAAAGAACCGAAAAAGGAACATAG
This sequence comes from Tenualosa thibaudeaui, assembly GCA_027481765.1. Lineage (NCBI taxonomy): Eukaryota > Metazoa > Chordata > Actinopteri > Clupeiformes > Clupeidae > Tenualosa > Tenualosa thibaudeaui. The sequence continues at coordinate 1,017,718 of JAIFZK010000209.1, read as the reverse complement.
TCAAGGTAAGCCCAGAGCCATGCAGAGTGAGGGAAAAGGAGAGAGAGAGAAAAGAGAGAGAGAAGAGAGAGTGAGAGGATAGAAAAACAGAGAGAGAGAGAAGAGAGAGTGCAAGGGTAAGGAAAAAAGAGAGAGAGAGAAAAGAGAGAGTGAGAGGATAGAAAAACAGAGAGAGAAAGAAGAGAGAGCACAAGGGTAAGGAGAGAAGAGAGAGTGAG
>JAIFZK010000209.1:1005000-1015000 GCA_027481765.1 Tenualosa thibaudeaui | reverse complement strand
AGAGATCTGGTGGGTTGTGTCACTTAGTGTGTGTGTGCTGATCGTTGAGGCTCAGTGTGTAGACAGAGATCTGGTGGGTTGTGTCACTTAGTGTGTGTGTGCTGATCGTTGAGGCTCAGTGTGTAGACAGAGATCTGGTGGGTTGGCTGACATAAACAGGTTGGCCATCAAGTCTAGACCTCTGAGTAGACTTCAGTGCTCTTGAGAGCAATTAGTAGATTGGATGAGACACTTGGCTTTGCAGAGAACGGGAAATGGATATCTCTTTGTTAGCTCAAACTTTGCCTTCTCGCAAGCTTTTACATTTTAATTTTCTATTTTTTTATCTCTTGAATCCACAACTGACGTGGTGTTGACACAGTAATTATTCCATGTCTTGTTTTTACTCACGCAATACAGTCTAATCCTGAACCTAGCAATCAAGCTAACTACTTTGTCTTTGTTTTTTTTCCCTCTGCGAGCCCAGCTTAAATAATATAGCAATCATCTCACTACTCACGCAGACACTCCTGCCAATACAGCAGGCTTGACACAGGCCAATTACACATTAAGACCCATACACACACAGACACACACACATTAACTGGAAAGAGCTTCTGTGTCAGAGTGGATCTTCATAGACCTCACACAAGCAACTCATTAACAACCCCCCCCCCCACACACACACACACACACACACACACGTACACACACGCACACAAGCAAGCAACTCATTCACAGCCCCAGAGGAATTTACCCTTATTCACACACACACACAGGCGCACGCAGATAGACAGTGAGACACATGCACAGTCATGTGTGCATACACACCGACAGACATACACACACACACGACCCACGCATTCACACACACACACACACATATTCTGTCATGACATCCATGCAGGACCATGTGGGATGAGCTATGGTCACACTTTTATGAACTGGTAGCAAACGCATCTTTAACCTTTCGTGACCCAAATCCAATTGAGTCCCTCTGCAGAATTGCAGTAGCCTTGTAGTCTTGGAAAAAGTGCTCTCAAGCTAGGGGTTCACTTGTCCTGCATGTGTGTATGTATCTAAACACACACACACACACAAGAGGCAAACGGAAATCCTTTTGTCTGCCTACTCCAGAAAGCAAGCCTACACACCCAACATCCACAGACATGCACAGTGTTGTTGCTGCTGTTGTGTGCTCAGGGTTCATATAAGAGGCTTTATCTGCAGGGCTGAGGGAGCTGGGTATGGAGACATGAATGAGGTCAGGACTAGAAGATGGGGCCTGGCCATTCTGATTCTGATTCTGATGGGGCCCTGTCCATTCTGATTCTGATTCTGATTCTGATGGGGCCTGGCCATTCTGATTCTGATTCTGATTCTGATTCTGATGGGGCCCTGTCCATTCTGATTCTGATTCTGATTCTGATGGGGCCTGTCCATTTACAGCAAGTGTGTCAAATTTTTGTGTTTTCGTCATTAAATGCATAGGTTGTCGGGGGCTGCATAATCGGTGAACATGTGTTCAAAAAGTGCAACCATGAAATCTGTATTGCAGTATAACTGGTTTATTCAACAATGGTTTTAAATGTAACATTTCATTGAGATGAAACCACGACTAAACCCAAATATTAGCCAATAGGATATTTGGAAGCTGTAAAACTGTGCTAACCACTCTGATGGAGCCAGATTTAGTTAGGTTTAGATTTGCTTTTGGTTTAGACTTCTACTGTGCAGGCTTTCAGCCTGGAACTTTTATTTTGACACGGCCTTAGTTCACCTGGGCAGGTAAAGATGGCGTCTTCCACATGGGGAGCAGTCTCAATGGAAGATGCCGTAGTTGAATCGTTTTTTCCACTTAAAGCTTATCATTTTGAACTAGTTAACTTCAATACATTTTGATTTCACTTTTTTGGGCCAATTTTATTCATTGGATTAACCTTCCTTTGTGTGGATTACAAACATTTGGATTACTCCACTGTGTGCCACCTGCCTACCTGCCTGCCATCTCTTTCCCTCCCTGCCTGCCTGCCTGCCTGCCTGCCTGCCTCTCACCTGCTCACCTGTTTGCTACCTGCTTGCCTGCTACCTGTCTCTCCTGCTTGCCTGACCGTGTGCCTCCTCTCCCAACCCGCCTGCTTCTACAGCATCTATGAACACAGGTATGAGCAGCGGCTGGACACAGTGATGCTATTAGTATTACAGCATCTATGTTTTGGATTTGATTTTGACCCTCACCAAAGGGTGGCTGGAAACCAACAACTTCATAAACATAAACATCCAGTAGCCACATGTTTCTGATGCAGCGTCATAAACTGATCAATTCATTCATCCACTGACATTAATGAGAATGAGTGTGATGAACAATTTGCAATATGTCCATAACACTTTTTGTCTCAGAAAACTGAAAAAGAAAAACTGTCAGAGAGGTTTGGGGTGTGTGTGTGTGTGTGTGTGTGTGTGTGTGTGTGTGTGTGTGCATGCATGTGTGCGTGAATGCAAAAGAGTATAGATGTTAGAATGAAAGGGTGATGGTGTGTGGTGTGTCTGAGTGAGAGAATTTATAAGAATTGAGAAAGAGTCAAGATTGCTGTGCTAAAGAATGAACTCCACAGCAGCTTCCATGAGTTGCACTAACTTGAAATCAGGTTCTCAGTGTTTAACTCTGGGTTCTCAGTGTTTAACTCTGGGTTCTCAGTGTTTAACTCTGGGTTCTCAGTGTTTAACTCTGGGTTCTCAGTGTTTAACTCTGGGTTCTCAATGTTTATCTCTGGGTTCTCAGTGTTTAACTCTGGGTTCACCATGTACACTGTAATCCAGTGCACCTGGAAGAGTCTTACCAGGGCCATGGGGTCCTGTTATCACAGCCTAACTGCTTTTGCAGCCAAACTACTCTGTATGTTTGGGAAAACTCAACTTATCTCTGTGAACAAGCATTTTCTGTAATGAATCTAAACAAAACTGCATTGACATCTCAGCTTACACACAGCCACCTTAATCATTTCAAGTTTCATCTGTGCAGAAACTAAATCCTGATTTTGATGACTTGGTGAAGCGCAAGAGATGCCAGATGTCAATGAAAAGCAGCTAAAATGCTCTGAAAAACTTTCTCCCTCTCTTTGTCTCCCTCTCTCTCACACATACACACACACACACACACACACACACACACACACATACACACACACACACACATACATACACACACACACATACACACACACACACACACACACACATACACACCTCTCATTCAAAGGCCCTGTCATGTCAACCATAAATGTAAAATGGCAAATCCTGTCCGAATCACTTAACTCTACCACAGGCTCCCCTTTTAGAGTTGGCATACATTTGGCTATTTGTTCTCGTAGTTCAAAGAACTGTTTCAGTACAGTCCCACAACTTAGCCAGCGCACTTCGGTACGGTATGGTGACAGAGGTGAATATCGTCCATTGTCCATTTGTTGCTGTTTTGCAACACAGCGCTTCTCTATGTAAAATGCTCCGATCCGAAGAAGATGTGACAAGACTGCAGAAGATGGGTTAGGGTTAGGGTTAGGGTTAGCCTTTAATAGTGTCCATCATGGGTACCAGGTCAACAAATTCCTGTGTGACATCACACATGGAATCAACACCAAACATTACACGTGGAATCAACACCAAAAATTACACGTGGAATCAACACCAAAAATGGCCGACTGTGCTGCATCAGTTACATCCGTACTTTTGTCAATCGTGATGGAAAAAGAAACAAAGTCGTGAATTCTTTTAGCAAGATGTGTCTGCTGTCCAGCAACGTCATTTTCACAAATTACCTGTCAGAAAATGGCTTTGATGCCTCTCATTGGCTATAGATAGCTGGCTTTCATGATGGCCTCACTTGATTCGGTACTCCTCCTGAATAAGGACTGCTGCTTTTGTAAGGCATCAACCAACTCCTTCACTTTTTCCTCCCACAGCTGTCGAGTAAAATGATCAAACTCTTCAGCATGAGCAGTTTGGTAATGTCTATGGGTAATCTTTGGTACAGCAACTTGCAAGCATATTGGCTTTGTCTACTTTTCTTTTCTAAGACAAGATTTTCCTGTCGTCAAGAAGCTAGCTTGCGATCTCTCTTCAATCAGGAATTTAGAATGTTGACAAGCAAGCAACCAATAATTAGATTGGCGCCTCCTAGTGGATGGATGATCTACATTTTGTCGGAATGGTAGCCAGTTGATACAGGTTGACACAAAACAGGGACTGATGTGGGGGCAGTTTAAAATAATTACGCAGGCTGTATGTTTGACACCTCTGATTTAGCACCTTAATAACAAGCAATAAAACCACAAATTGGACCCTTAAAGGGAGAGTGAATATGCTGTCATTGTTTATTTCTTTTCATTTGCTTTAGAGATCCCTTCTTTATAGAAGATGGAAGCAAAGGTTTCTGTGTTTTCCTTGTGTGTGTGTCATTGAGTGACATCTCTCCTTCTCCGTCTCCTCCTTCCAAGGTGAGGAGAAGCGTGGAGCCGTCACACGCCGCGACCATAATTTAACTCCGCCGCAGTGACAGCTAATAGGAGGGTTGTCTCATTTCCATCCCGTCGTCTGCGGCTTTATGGGCGCGGGGATGGCTGGCTCTTATTACGCCTCCGCTCGTAAACTAAACACCATTCATTATAGCCAGGCCTGGCCCCAGCACCCCAGCACCCCGCCGCCCTCCAGCCCAGCCTAGAGCAGGGGCCCGCAGTGCCTCTGGCCCCTATCAGATGAACTGGGATAATTAGAAACCCACTCATCTGATTAATCGACCAAATGGAAAAATGGCAACTGAAAGTCGTAGCCTCCCTCCGCTAGGCTTCACACTGCTCTCAGCACCACGTGATGGAGTCTGTTTTTTTTTTTTGTGTGTGTGTGTGTGGGTGTGTGCGCGCATGCTCTTTATTAGAGAGTAGAATGATTTGATTGTGGATGCATGGGATTCATTCTCCTAGCTGTAAAAGAGGGTAGTGAATCACCCCAACCAGGTTTTTGAGGCAGGAGTTATCTACCTCACACACACACACACACACCAATAGACATGCCTAAACTCTTAGTGACAGAAATACACCTTTACCTGCAGGAATCAGGGGTCATCATGTGTTTATGTTAGCATGGTGTGTGTGTGTGTGTGTGTGTGTGTGTTTGTGTGTGTGTGTGTGTATTCTCTGCTCAGCCTGTATGAATTCACCCTGATTACTGTTGCTGGCTTGTGAACAGGAAGTGTGTCATTATTCCGTACTTCATCTTTAAGTCTTTATTTCAAACAGCAGTTAGTTTGGCTCTCCCAGAAGATTGGCCATTTAGCACTGCCCTCTATAATCTGTGAAACAGGCTGTGTGTGTGTGTGTGTGTGTGTGTGTGTGTGTGTGTGTGTGTGTGCCATTCACGTGGCTGATTCTTCACACAAGTGGGGGGTGTTACAGCACCCACACAAGGAGCTTCTTTTCTCACTGTTGGCACGTTTCAGCAAACCTTGATTTGAGTGATCTGTTTGTGTATGTGTGTGTGTGTGTGTGTGTGTGTGTGTTTGCGTGTTTGTGTGTGTGTGTGTGTGTGTGTTTGTGCACGTGTCTGTGTGTGCATACGCTGTGGACATTTGAGAGAAGCAAGCAAGCTATTTCTTTTTTGCTATTTTTGTGCAGAACTTGAGCACCACTTCAGCTTTGTGCTTTTCCATTAACTATCAGACTGTGCCTGTGAATATGACCATGAATACACCTTTACCTACACCTTTAATATGACTATGAATACACCTTTACCTACACCTTTAATATGACTATGAATACACCTTTACCTCTCCACCTTTAATATGACTATGAATACACCTTTACCTACACCTACACCTTTAATATGACTATGAATACACCTTTACCTACACCTACACCTTTAATATGACCATGAATACACCTTTACCTACACCTTTAATATGACTATGAATACACCTTTACCTACACCTTTAATATGACTATGAATACACCTTTACCTACACCTTTAATATGACTATGAATACACCTTTACCTACACCTACACCTTTAATATGACCATGAATACACCTTTACCTACACCTTTAATATGACTATGAATACACCTTTACCTACACCTACACCTTTAATATGACTATGAATACACCTTTACCTACACCTTTAATATGACTATGAATACACCTTTACCTACACCTACACCTTTAATATGACTATGAATACACCTTTACCTACACCTACACCTTTAATATGACCATGAATACACCTTTACCTACACCTTTAATATGACCATGAATACACCTTTACCTACACCTTTAATATGACTTTGAATACACCTTTACCTACACCTTTAATATGACTATGAATACACCTTTACCTACACCTTTAATATGACTATGAATACACCTTTACCTACACCTTTAATATGACTATGAATACACCTTTACCTACACCTTTAATATGACTATGAATACACCTTTACCTACACCTTTAATATGACCATGAATACACCTTTACCTACACCTTTAATATGACTATGAATACACCTTTACCTCTACACCTTTAATATGACTATGAATACACCTTTACCTACACCTACACCTTTAATATGACTATGAATACACCTTTACCTACACCTACACCTTTAATATGACCATGAATACACCTTTACCTACACCTACACCTTTAATATGACCACGAATACACCTTTACCTCTCCACCTTTAATATGACTATAAATACACCTTTACCTACACCTACACCTTTAATATGACCATGAATACACCTTTACCTCTCCACCTTTAATATGACTATGAATACACCTTTACCTACACCTTTAATATGACTATGAATACACCTTTACCTACACCTACACCTTTAATATGACTATGAATACACCTTTACCTCTACACCTTTAATATGACCATGAATACACCTTTACCTCTCCACCTTTAATATGACTATGAATACACCTTTACCTACACCTACACCTTTAATATGACCACGAATACACCTTTACCTCTCCACCTTTAATATGACCATGAATACACCTTTACCTACACCTACACCTTTAATATAACTATGAATACACCTTTACCTCTACACCTTTAATATGACTATGAATACACCTTTACCTCTACACCTTTAATATGACTATGAATACACCTTTACCTCTACACCTACACCTTTAATATGACTATGAATACACCTTTACCTACACCTACACCTTTAATATGACTATGAATACACCTTTACCTCTCCACCTTTAATATGACTATGAATACACCTTTACCTACACCTATACCTTTAATATGACTATGAATACACCTTTACCTCTCCACCTTTAATATGACTATGAATACACCTTTACCTACACCTACACCTTTAATATGACTATGAATACACCTTTACCTCTACACCTTTAATATGACTATGAATACACCTTTACCTCTCCACCTTTAATATGACTATGAATACACCTTTACCTACACCTACACCTATAATATGACTATGAATACACATTTTCCTCTAGACCTACACCTGCAACCATCAGACCAGACCTACACCTCTTACCATCAGACCAGACCTACACCTCTTACCATCAGACCAGACCTACACCTCTAACCATCAGTCTATACCTTTTTCTTTAACTGTCAAAAGTCATGGCAAAAACCTTAGAAATGCCACCGACCAATACAGATGATATTTACACTTCATATCCATTTACACTTCATAATCCATAGTACATAGGAGGTCTTACTCTACTGTATATAGTATACTGAAGACTATAGTATAGTCTTCCCCTGTTTCTGAAGAAAGGAGAGAAGAAGAGTAGAGGAGATGAACGAAGAATAGGACAGGGAAGAAGAGGAGAGGAGAGAGCAGAGAGGTATTTTCCCCTAACTGGTATTTATTGGAGTCATAAAGAGCTCTTGGCCAGGAGTGCAGAGTCTGTGTCGACAGCATCGTTAAATCCAAACGATCTGCTCTTGAATTCTTGACACACACACACACACACACACACACACACCTATATACACACTCTCTTCATCACTGCTAAGGTGGTCAGTGGCATTTGGGCAGAGACTTATAACACACACACACGCCTTATCACTGCTCAGGTGGTCACACATGCACACACACACACACACACACACACAAACTCTTCATGACCTCTGTGGTTGTCAGTGGAATCTGAGCTACTGAATAAACCTAAAACATGCTGTCTTGTTTTTTTTTTATTATTATTATTATTCTGCAAAGCATATTTTGGCAGTACCACACACACACACACCCACACACCCATCCCTCTCTGTGATGCGCACACACACTCACGCATGGATATCATCTCAAATTTAATATCTATCTTGTAACTTGTTTGCTTGCCTGTATTGCACCACTGAAATTCCCATGCGTTTTACCAACGGCATCTCTTCCCTTATGACCCTGAGCAAGCAAACAAAGCACGACTGATATGATTCACAGCAGGGTGTGTGTGTGTGTGTGTGTGTGTGTGTGTGTGTGTGTGTGTGTGTGTGTGTGTGACAGCAAGCTCTAATAGGATCCCCCACCTGCCTGCTGTGGTGTTTGTAATCTTTGGATTGTATTGTGGTGTCTCCTGTTCAGCGCTAGCATGCTGTCAATTGAGCCCAATGTGTGTGTGTGTGTGTGTGTGTGTGTGTGTGATGGCTCACTAAGTCTCTTAGTGGTAATAAAGAACTGAGCCTATTGGGAGATGAGTGGGAGTGTGTGACTGGAAAACAGAGATATTACTCCACATCACACCACTTGTATTCTCTCACAAGCGCACGCACGCGCACACACACACACTCTCCCTGATACAGACACACACACACACACACACACTCACACCAATACACTTCTTCAGTATACTTTCATATAAAAAATATAGTGAAGGCTAATTGGTGTTGTCAGTGAGCTGTTTGTGTGTGTGTGTGTGTGTGTGTGTGTGTGTGTGTGTGTGTGTGTGTGTGTGTGTGTGTGACGCCTCATGAGTGCAAAGAGAGACAGGCGTGTGTTTGCCCGCTGGATTGTCTTGGTCAGTGTCAGACGTAAAACTGGGTTTGGATGGAGCTCTACTTCTCCCTGCTGCACTGGGGTGTGTTTCCTAAAGACAGATGGAAGGATTAAATCACTGCAGCACAGCGCTGGTTCAAACTACACTGTAGCCCGAGTCTGACTGTTCACCAACCAGTTGTTAGATGTGGATACATTTTGCCTTTATTCTGATTGGACAGTAGAGAGTGACAGGAAGTGAGTGGGAGAGAGAGACGGAGAAGGATTAGGAAATGACCTCGGGCTGCACTCAGGGTTTACAGTGAGATGGCTTGGCCCTCCTACCCACGATGCCCCAGTAACAGTTAAACAATGTTACTGTGGATTGCTGTGTCCAGATGTTCTAGAAGTGTTTGGAGAGTATTTGGACGCATTCGCTGCCAGAAGTGTGTCAGTATCGTGGGTGGGCATCGCCAATGTTGTCATGTTAGTTTAACTAATATGAGTTATACCACAGCTTAATCCAATTTCCTATTTTGATGCGTTATTTAGAATGTGCTTTATTTTCTGATGACCGCACACCTATGAACCACACACACCTAAGTTCCACTTTTCTGGCTGTATTACATTTACACATCAATTCGCCCAACTCAATGTGTTCTACTGTAATGTTAACACAGGGCTACAATTTAGAGGTCTGACTGACGCTTGAAGGACAGCAACATGTTAACTTGTAACCGAGATGGTTTTTAAGTCTGTTACACTGTGGTTGGGAGTATAGGAAGCAGTGGTTTTACAAAAGCCAAGATGGGATAGAATGCTTGGGTATGATGCTCGACGATGACAGATAAAACAACATGCTTTTGATCATAGCAACCATCCATTTAGAACTAGTAACATTCCAGTATGTCTTGAATGAGTCCATGTGCGGTGCAAAGAAGCTATGAAAACAGGTCAATTGTTAACAAAACTATTTAGCACAGATGGGATAACGGGGAGAAT
>JAIFZK010000209.1:997500-1000000 GCA_027481765.1 Tenualosa thibaudeaui | reverse complement strand
GCCCATGGAGGAAAGGGAGGAAAATCTGGTGGAACTTGTCAATGCTTTTCCTCCAAGGATGGAGGGATTACAGAGACAGCGGACAGAGGGAGAAGTCTGTCTGGACGTGTTCTTTAAATCTCTGAGCCTTCTGAAGAGAACCAGGAGACAGCAGGATTTGTTTGGGGTGTGTGTGTGTGAGGGTTGTGCATGACAGGGTTGTGTGTGTGTGTGCATATGCGTGTGTGTGTGTGTGTGTGTAAAGGGTGAACAGGGTGTGTGTGCGTGTGTGTGTGTGTAAAGGGTGAAGAGGGTGTGTGTGTGTGTGTGTGTGTAAAGGGTGAACAGGGTGTGTGTGTGTGTGTGTGTGTGTGTGCAGGGTGTGTGTTCGAGCTGTTCCAGCAGAAACAGGGACCAGCGCAGCCACCCTTTGATGATGTCACAGCTTCGAGGGGATTTTGAGGAATCCTTCCAGTATGTTCCGATGATCATGCTGGGAGAAGTAGAAACACACACACACACACACACACACACACAGTAAAAACTTTTCCAATCCACAAAGTTTCCTCCCCATCATTTAGCTTTTAATTCTGGGTTCAAAAAATGTATAAATAAAATCGGAAGTGTGTGTCTGGCTGGTGTGTGTGTGTGTCTAACTGGGGTGCAGGCGCACGCCTGTGGGCAGAAGCTGTTTGGATGACAAGATGAACCCCTTTAATCTTTGATTGGCTCTGTCCACACAAATGAGATTTCCTCTCACAGCAGCCGAGGAGACAGGATGGGACTGCGTGGCTCCTTAACGCTTCACACGTCTTGGGTGACTCAACTGGAGCAAAGCCGCCCTTTCCCAAATCATTTCCGGAATTGGCGGAAACTCCACAGAACATTCCACATTCTGGGGCCTTCCTGAAGTTCCTTCTCTGAAACACTGGCCTTCCAGTCCTCTGTGTCTGCTTATTGCACACCCTGATTGGTTCTTCATTTCGAGTGTGTGAGTGACAGTGAATTGTATGTGTGAATGAATCGTGAGTGTGTGAGTAATTTGTGCGTGTGAGTGAATCGTGAGTGTGTAAGTGTGAATGAATTGTGAGATTGTGAGTGTGAAGGAATCGTGACTGTATGAATGTGAGTGTGGAGTGTGTGTGTGTGTGTATGTATGTGTGTGTGTGTGTGTGTGTGTGTGTGTATGTGTGTGACGTGTAGTAAATTAATGTTATGTTGGTACCATGTTTTCTTTCTCAGATGGAGTTGAAAAGATGACATTACTGCATCCCCAGCTCTCGCTCTCGCTCTCGCTCTCTCTCTCTCTCTCTCTCTCTCTCTCTCTCTCTCTCTCTCATTCCCCATCTCTCTCAAACTCCCTCTTGTGTGGCTTTGGTGTTGAATAATTCAGGTCGTCTCTTGGACACTCGTTGCAGACATGTCATTGAGCTTCCACTGTCCACATGACTGCCAACGCATCATCATAATAATCAATTTCACTGGCCAGAGCCTCCCGCTCCAGCTAACTCCAGCCCACACCAGTGCCTCACACATACAGGCTGCACACTATATTCACACTGTGTGTGTGTGTGTGTGTGTGTGTGTGTGTGTGTGTGTGTGTGCAGGGCTTTATCCAGTGTTTTGGAGAAGTGGGAGGTTTTCTTTAACAAAGCTCAGTAAAATGAGCAATTTTATTCAAGTCAAGACTTGGCAGCATCCCCATCCATTTAATTAGAGAAAGAGCATCAGTAACACAGGGCTGACCAGAGAGAGAGAAGGAGAAAAAGACAGAAAGAGAGAGTGAGAGAGTCGGGAATAAAGGATGACGTGTGTGTGTGTGTGTGTGTGTGTGTGTGTGTGTGTGTGTAAAGTGTCATTTTGAAGAAGCTCTTCCAAGATTTGGAGAGATTGCAGCAGTGTTTCAACAAAAGGCAGTAATATAACAAAATAGCCTGGCAAATACAGACTTAATGAAATGTTGATCAATTATTTGACAAAACACCCCACAAGTGGCACACAGTATTCTTCCTTCACCGCCAGAGCCTGCTTTCCCATCCCCTCCTCTCCTGTGTGTGTGTGTGTGTGTGTGTGTGTGTGTGTGTGTGTGTGTGTGTGTGTGTGTGTGTGTGTGTGTGTGTGTGTGTGTGTGTGTGTGTGTGTGTGTGTGTGTGTGTGTGTGAAGCTCTTTAAAGCTTTGAGCTGAGGGTTAAGAACAGAGGGATAGAGAGAGTGAGCACCTCTGAAGATCAAATGATCAAATGTTTGAGTCGTGGCTTGAAAGACCCACTTGGCCCTTCTGAGGAGACACCATTACTGCATCACAGTGCTTGAAATAGGCCAATTTTTGAGTGTGTGTGTGTGTGCGTGCGCATATGAATATGTGTGTGTGTGTGTCTGAATCCATCTAATCAAACATTTATATAGTGTGAGAAAGGAGGAGGTTAAAGTTTCATGTCTAGGGTATAGGACATGAAGTGGGCCAGTTGTAAAATAGCACCTCTTCCTGCCACAGCTGGACACACACACACACACACACACT
>JAIFZK010000209.1:992500-995000 GCA_027481765.1 Tenualosa thibaudeaui | reverse complement strand
TGTCTCTTCCCAAACTATTTGCATGTCTCTTCCCAAACGCTCCCAATGTCTCTTCCCAAACTATTTGCATGTCTCTACCCAAAATCTCCCATTGTCTCTTCCCAAACTCTCCCATGTCTCTACCCAAACTCTCCCAATGTCTCTACCCAAACTCTCCCAGTGTCTCTTCCCAAACTCTTCCAATGTCTCTTCCCAAACTCTCCCAATGTCTCTTCCCAAACTCTCCCAACGTCTCTTCCCAAACTCTCCCAACGTCTCTTCCCAAACTCTCCCAATGTCTCTTCCCAAACTCTCCCAATGTCATTTCCCAAACTCATCCCATGTCCCAGAGTGCTTGTAGTCATTGGGCCACATGTTGTGGAAACAAGTGCATGGAAGTTACTCTTGTAGTTTGTTAGATTTTCTTGGCCTAAACAGATTTTTCCAATTTTCCAGTGAGCTTAAATATACCTCCGTAGTTTACCAACATGGCAGTCACATGGTATCCATCTGCACATACCATTCCATACTTTACAACTTAGCACCCTAAACAGCATACAATTTTTATTAGCAGTACTGTGTGTGTGTTTTGTGTGTGCATGCATGCATGTGTGTATTTGTGTGTGTGTGTGTGTATGCGTGTGTGCACGTGTGTTTGTGTGTTTGTGTGTGTGTGCATGTGCATGTATATCATTTGCAAATCATGCTATGGATGATACAGGATGCCTGAATTTCCTATGGGATAAAAAAGTACCTACCTATCTGTCTGTCTATCTCAGGGGTGTCAAACATACGGCCTGAAATGATTCACGTGTGTGTGTGTGTGTGTGTTTTTGCGTGTGTGAAATGATTCACATCATTTCATGTAGCCCCATTCAAAAGGGAACACACTTGTTTAACCTGACAGATTGTGACCATGCCTGTAGGTGGCCCTCTGAGAAGAAGCATCATGCTCATGTGTGATAAACATGGGTTTAAAGTCCCTAGTCTGTCTGGTAGCACTTATTACATAATGCCTTTAACATCAGAATGGCTACAAAAATCAGGGTCCAGGACAGACTATTATTTGCTCTATAGTACACATCAGCACGCGCACAAACACACACACACTCTGTGTAATTTGCTCTATAGTACACGTCAACATGGATACCATCACACACACACACACATACACACACTCTGTGTAATTTGCTCTACAGTAAATGTCAACATGGATACCATCTCTCTCTCTCACACACACACACACACTGTGTAATTTGCTCTACAGTACACATCAACTCACAACTCACTTATATCCTGTTTGCCAAGTCACTGAAGCACTGAATGTAACTGTAATGAAGACAAGCTGAAAATCAAAGTGTTTGTGCCCTTATGCCATGTAATAGAGCAGTAAACACACTGAGTACACCCAGAGTAAACACACTGAGTACACCCAGAGTAAACACACTGAGTACACCCAGAGTAAACACACTGAGTACACCCAGAGTAAACACCCAGAGTACACACCCAGAGTACACACCCAGAGTACACACCCAGAGTACACACCCAGAGTACACACCCAGAGTAAACACCCAGAGTACACACCCAGAGTACACACCCAGAGTACACACCCAGAGTACACACCCAGAGTACACACCCAGAGTAAACACCCAGAGTAAACACACTGAGTACACCCAGAGTAAACACCCAGAGTACACACACTGAGTACACCCAGAGTAAACACAACAAGTACACCCTGAGTACACACACCGAGTACACAAACTGAGTACACCCAGAGTAAACACCCAGAGTAAACACCCAGAGTAAACACACTGAGTACACCCAGAGTAAACACACTGAGTACACCCAGAGTAAACACACTGAGTACACCCGGAGTAAACACACTGAGTACACCCGGAGTACACACACTGAGTACACCCAGAGTACACACACTGAGTACACCCAGAGTACACACACTGAGTACACCCAGAGTACACACACTGAGTACACCCAGAGTACACACACTGAGTACACCCAGAGTAAACACACCGAGTAAACACCCAGAGTACACACCCAGAGTACACCCCGAGTAAACACACCGAGTAAACACACCGAGTACACCCAGAGTAAACACACGAGTAAACACACAGAGTACACCCAGAGTAAACACACCAAGTACACCCAGAGTAAACACACAGAGTAAACACAGAGTACACACACTGAGTACACCCAGAGTAAAGACACTGAGTAAACACAGAGTACACACACTGAGTACACCCAGAGTGTTTATGAACACACACAACCCCTGGCTCCTGGAAATGAACTCGCTCTGTGGGATCATCAGATGCATCTGTATACTATATGATAATAGTCTTTTGGCTTCTCTCTCTCTCTCTCTCTCTCTCTCTCTCTCTCCCTCTCTCTCTCTCTCTCTCTCTCTCTCTCTCTCTCTCTCTCTCTCTCTCTCTCTCTCTCTCTCTCTCTCTCTCTCTCTCTCTCTCTCTCTCTCTCTCTCTCTCTGTGTGTGTGTGTGTGTGTGTGT
>JAIFZK010000209.1:985000-987500 GCA_027481765.1 Tenualosa thibaudeaui | reverse complement strand
TCCCAAACGTGTGTGTGTGTGTGTGTGTGTGTGTGAGTGTCAGGGAGAGAGGGAGAATATATGTGTGTGTGTGTGTGTGTGTGTGTGTGTGTGTGTGTGTGTGATCGGTGTGGGGGCCCCATAAGGGAGAGAAAGGGAGAGATGTGTTAATGTGTTGCTAATCACCTCTCAATTAAAGGCCATGCAGACTCCCCTCCTCCCCACCTGCATTTAAAGAGCCGCTGTCCACTCTCCTACTGACACAATCTCACACACACACACACACACACACTTTCTCTGTCTGTCTTGCACACACACACACACGCACACGCGCATACACACACACACACACATGCATTACCAATGCTTTGGCCTCCTTATCCGTGTGTGTGTGTGTGTGTGTGTGTGTGAGAGTGTGTGTGTGTGTGTGTGTGTGTGTGTGTGTGCTGGGGACAGAGTGTGTGCTCACTGCACTGCACAGGTGTGATTATTAAGTTATGCTCAGACCACAAACACACTAGCACGCACACACACACACACACACACACACACACACACACACACATTGAGCTCCTGTGCCCACACACGCAGACACACACACACACCCTCTGTCTCAATGGGGCCCTACTCATTCTGACCCTTCGCTATGAGAGGGATCATCTGCTCTAATTAAAACATGACCTTGAAAAGAGGAGGTGTGTGTGTGTGTGTGTGTGTGTGTGTGTGTGTGTGTGTACAGGATGTTGTATAATAGTCCCTGTGATTAGAACTTACCAGAAGGAAGTCAATAACAGACAGTCCTAAATGTCATTTTCACAGAGATCCACTCCTGGGGTAGGGTAAGGACAAGATGGAGCTGTTACCAGACACACACACACACACACACACACACACACACACACACACTCGCACATACACACTCACACACACACACACATACATATTGTTACATAAACACAAACATACACACATAGATTTATATAAATACACGTATACACAAACCCACAAACCCATGCACACATGTGCGCACACACACACAGTAACACTCACACACATACAAACACACACACACACAGAATGAGATGCCTAGATGTCTGCCTACAGAGGGACCATGGCAGCAAGAGTAGAGAAGAGGAGCAGGAAGTGTGTGTGTGTGTGAGTGTGTGTGTGTGTGAGGGGGTGGTTGAGGGAGAATGATGATTTTATCAAAGGTCATCAGCATCTTAACTCAATCGTTTCTGCTCAGGACACTCAGGATACATCTCTGCAGACACACACACACACACAGAACATTATGGGTATATCTTTCCAGACACCGCACACACACACACACACACACACACACACATACACGCACGCACACACATGCACGAACATAGATGTTAACCATGACCAAGACTGTCTCAAACTCACACACACACACACACACACACACACACACACACACACACATGCACACATGCAGGAACATAGATGTTAACCATGACCAAGACACACACACACACGCTCAAACTGCACTATAAGAAATACTTAGCTTTGTCACTGTTCTCTAGTGTGGTCCATA
This sequence comes from Tenualosa thibaudeaui, assembly GCA_027481765.1. Classification (NCBI taxonomy): domain Eukaryota; kingdom Metazoa; phylum Chordata; class Actinopteri; order Clupeiformes; family Clupeidae; genus Tenualosa; species Tenualosa thibaudeaui. The sequence goes on along the minus strand of JAIFZK010000209.1, from coordinate 985,957 downwards.
ATGTAAGTTAATCAGGAGCCTATTATGGATTTCAGTAATTAACAATGTATGTTACTAACAAGAGTCCATTATGACATCCATCATGCAGATATGCAGGACATTCTGACTGCAATGTGTTAATGACCTTGACACAGCATCAGTGACCAGCTATCCAGCTTAAAACAGACATTACAAGGCACCCTGTATGTTGTGTTTGTGTGTGTGTGTGTGGAGCGGGGGATTAGATAGGATGCATCAGAAACACACACGTCAGACTCTAATTGTGTGTGTGTGTGTTTGTGTGTGTGTGAGAGAGAGAGTGTGTGTGTTTGTGTGTGTGTGTGTGTGTGCGTGTGTGTATGTGTCTGAAATCCTGTGAAACATGGTGACATGGGAGCAACATCCTTGCTATCGTGTGTGTGTGTGTGTGTGTGTGTGTGTGTGTGTGTGTCTGAAACCCTGTAAAACATGCAGGGGCAACATGCTCCTCATCTATTATTAAGAGGATGCATACATCTGTGCTCACCATGGTGTGTGTGTGTGTATGTGTGTTTGTGTGTGGGTGCACTGAGAGACCTCAGATTTATGACCCAAAGGAGACCCTGTGGAGCCGTGACACCAGGTGTGTGTGTGTGTGTGTGTGTGCATGCAGAGGCCAGAGGCTCTAGGTATGTATATGTGTGTGTATGCAGGGGCAAGAGGCTTCAAGTGTGTGTGTGTGTGTGTGTGTGTAGGGGACAGCAGCTGCAGGTGTGTGTGTGTGTGTGTGTGTGTATGAAGGGGTGCAGAAGCTCCAGGTGTGTGTGAGTTGGGATAGAGCTCCAACTGTCTAGGATTGGAGTCGCCCACCACCTCCCAGCCTAACCCAACCCATTGGAGAAATTGAGCTGAGTCAGAGGGTTTGGGGAGGGATAGAGAAAGAGAGAGAGAGAGAGAGATGAGTCAGAGGGTTTGGGGAGGGATAGAGAAAGAGAGAGA
>JAIFZK010000209.1:972500-980000 GCA_027481765.1 Tenualosa thibaudeaui | reverse complement strand
CTCTCTCTCACACACACACTCTTGCTCTTTTTTAATCATCTTCCTCTCTTACTCTCTCTCTTTCCCTGTCCCTCCACCCTGCTCTTTCTGTGTCTCTCTGATAAGGTCCCCAGCGTGGGGGTCTGAGCCACTGATCCTCATTCAGCATTCTGACCCAGGCCTCTGAGCAGTGCACATCTGAACGCCACCATCCAGGAGAAAGGGAGTCAGAGAGAGGGAGGGAGAGAAAGAGAGGTATTGAAAAAGAAAGACAAGGAGAGATGAGAAACAGATGTAGAGGGACGAATGATCTGAAGAGATGGAGAGGGAGAGATGGAATAAGAGAGAAAAAGAGAGAGGCAAAAAGGAGAACAGACAGTGAGAGATGAGGAACACAGAGGTAGAGGTTTAGGAGAGATGGAGAGAGAGAGAGATGAAGAGAGAGAGAGAGAGCAGAGGCTGTGGATTCACTTTGATAAACATATATCTCCAGGCTACAGTCATGCTGAGAGAACAGCAATCCCACTCTCGTCTTCAGACCCCCCCCCCCCCCATCCCTCTCCCCTGTCAGACACATACAGCCCCCCCATCCCTCTCCCCCTCCGCCCGTCCTCTCCCAGGACTGATTATGACGCCTCTACCAGCAAACTTTATTTCATCTGGTTTGTATGGTCTGTACAAGCAGCTCTGCTGCCACAGAGAGACAGAGGAGTTTGGGTGGTGTGGTGGGTGAGAGACAGAGGAGTTTGGGTGGTGTGGTGGGTGAGAGACAGAGGAGTTTGGGTGGTGTGGTGGGTGAGAGACAGAGGAGTTTGGGTGGTGTGGTGGGTGAGAGACAGAGGAGTTTGGGTGGTGTGGTGGGTGAGAGACAGAGGAGTTTGGGTGGTGTGGTGGGTGAGAGACAGAGGAGTTTGGGTGGTGTGGTGGGTGAGAGACAGAGGAGTTTGGGTGGTGTGGTGGGTGAGAGACAGAGGAGTTTGGGTGGTGTGGTGGGTGAGAGACAGAGGAGTTTGGGTGGTGTGGTGGGTGAGAGACAGAGGAGTTTGGGTGGTGTGGTGGGTGAGAGACAGAGGAGTTTGGGTGGTGTGGTGGGTGAGAGACAGAGGAGTTTGGGTGGTGTGGTGGGTGAGAGACAGAGGAGTTTGGGTGGTGTGGTGGGTGAGAGACAGAGGAGTTTGGGTGGTGTGGTGGGTGAGAGACAGAGGAGTTTGGGTGGTGTGGTGGGTGAGAGACTGAGGAGTTTGGGTGGTGTGGTGGGTGAGAGACAGAGGAGTTTGGGTGGTGTGGTGGGTGAGAGACAGAGGAGTTTGGGTGGTGTGGTGGGTGAGAGACAGAGGAGTTTGGGTGGTGTGGTGGGTGAGAGACAGAGGAGTTTGGGTGGTGTGGTGGGTGAGAGACAGAGGAGTTTGGGTGGTGTGGTGGGTGAGAGACAGAGGAGTTTGGGTGGTGTGGTGGGTGAGAGACAGAGGAGTTTGGGTGGTGTGGTGGGTGAGAGACAGAGGAGTTTGGGTGGTGTGGTGGGTGAGAGACAGAGGAGTTTGGGTGGTGTGGTGGGTGAGAGACAGAGGAGTTTGGGTGGTGTGGTGGGTGAGAGACAGAGGAGTTTGGGTGGTGTGGTGGGTGAGAGACAGAGGAGTTTGGGTGGTGTGGTGGGTGAGAGACAGAGGAGTTTGGGTGGTGTGGTGGGTGAGAGACAGAGGAGTTTGGGTGGTGTGGTGGGTGAGAGACAGAGGAGTTTGGGTGGTGTGGTGGGTGAGAGACAGAGGAGTTTGGGTGGTGTGGTGGGTGAGAGACAGAGGAGTTTGGGTGGTGTGGTGGGTGAGAGACAGAGGAGTTTGGGTGGTGTGGTGGGTGAGAGACAGAGGAGTTTGGGTGGTGTGGTGGGTGAGAGACAGAGGAGTTTGGGTGGTGTGGTGGGTGAGAGACAGAGGAGTTTGGGTGGTGTGGTGGGTGAGAGACAGAGGAGTTTGGGTGGTGTGGTGGGTGAGAGACAGAGGAGTTTGGGTGGTGTGGTGGGTGAGAGACAGAGGAGTTTGGGTGGTGTGGTGGGTGAGAGACAGAGGAGTTTGGGTGGTGTGGTGGGTGAGAGACAGAGGAGTTTGGGTGGTGTGGTGGGTGAGAGACAGAGGAGTTTGGGTGGTTTGGGTGGTGTGGTGGGTGAGAGACAGAGGAGTTTGGGTGGTGTGGTGGGTGAGAGACAGAGGAGTTTGGGTGGTGTGGTGGGTGAGAGACAGAGGAGTTTGGGTGGTGTAGTGGGTGAGAGACAGAGGAGTTTGGGTGGTGTAGTGGGTGAGAGACAGAGGAGTTTGGGTGGTGTGGTGGGTGAGAGACAGAGGAGTTTGGGTGGTGTGGTGGGTGAGAGACAGAGGAGTTTGGGTGGTGTGGTGGGTGAGAGACAGAGGAGTTTGGGTGGTGTGGTGGGTGAGAGACAGAGGAGTTTGGGTGGTGTGGTGGGTGAGAGACAGAGGAGTTTGGGTGGTGTGGTGGGTGAGAGACAGAGGAGTTTGGGTGGTGAGAGACAGAGGAGTGGTGGGTGAGAGACAGAGGAGTTTGGGTGGTGTGGTGGGTGAGAGACAGAGGAGTTTGGGTGGTGTGGTGGGTGAGAGACAGAGGAGTTTGGGTGGTGTGGTGGGTGAGAGACAGAGGAGTTTGGGTGGTGTGGTGGGTGAGAGACAGAGGAGTTTGGGTGGTGTGGTGGGTGAGAGACAGAGGAGTTTGGGTGGTGTGGTGGGTGAGAGACAGAGGAGTTTGGGTGGTGTGGTGGGTGAGAGACAGAGGAGTTTGGGTGGTGTGGTGGGTGAGAGACAGAGGAGTTTGGGTGGTGTGGTGGGTGGTAGGCAGGGAGGTGATGGCAATGCCTGAAAGAAAATAAATAAAAATAAAATGAAATAAAATTATAAATAAAAATGCTTCTATTCACACTCCAAAATGATTTAGTGGGCCAGCATAAAAGAGGGGATTATGTGGGTTAGGGAGATGTGGATCTGGGAGAATGAATATTTATAAGGTGGTCATCATAAATAACACATTGGCCAGCTTGTCATCCACTCAGAAAGAATTTCACAGGCTGCTCATCAGCAGGCATTAAGATGATCTGATATGCACTCATTTAATTAGGTCAGGTTTCATCTAATAAATACAAATGGCGACCGCCCATGACTTGACTTAGCCTAGCTTGGGTTGGTTTGCCTAAGACCCACACACACACACACACACACACACACACACACACACACACACACACACACACACAATCACAATCACAAATTTGCAAGTGCTGTAGCCCACTGTGTGATAAATGCCTGTGTACTAACAGGATGAAAGCACTCTGATATCCAGTTAGGCTCGGATGGAGCAGGATGACAGCGGACACAATGCACAGCTTCAACAATGCCTTTTTGCTCTCTTCCCACACGTACACACACACACACACACACACACACAGAAATAAAGGCCCAAGTTTGGGATTATTAAATCCCGCCCTACTGGTGTTGGGACTGCCCCCGACACACACACACACACACACACACACACACACACACACTCTGCTGTTTACATTTGTCCCATTGCTGCTTCCCTCCGTTCCTCTGCCTCTTAGCGGAGCACTTGTGCATAAAAATGTAAATTTGAACAAGCTCCTTTAAAGATATTTCTGTGAGTTAAGACCCTATTTATACTCCAGACAAGCTCATTATGGGCTGCTGCTTACAGAGGAGCCGCCCACAGCCAGCCAATGAAGGAACACACTAATACAGAGGAATAGAGAGGAGTGGAGGAGAGAGGAGAGGAGAGGGGAGGAGAACAGAGGAGAGGAGGAGAAGAGGAGAAGAGAGAGAAGAGAGGAGAGGAGAGGAGAAGAGAGGAGAGGAGGAGAAGAGAGAGAAGAGAGGAGAGAGAGAAGAGAGGAGAGGGGAGGAGAACAGAAGAGAGGAGAGAGGAGAGGAGAGAGAAGAGAGGAGAGGAGAGGAGAGGAGAAGAGAGGAGAGGAGAGGAGAGAGGAGAAGATAGAGAAGATAAGGGAGGAGAGGAGGAGCAGAGAGGGGAGGAGAGAAGGAGAAGGTGTGTGTGTGTGTGTGTGTGTGTGTGTGTGTGTGTGTGTGTGTGTGTGTGAGTGACTGAGTGTGTGTGTGTGCACGCGTCTGGGGGGGGGGGGGGAGTAGGACGAGACAGAAAGCATGGCAGGAGAATTTGAAGGAAGAAGGAAAACACTTTTACACCAGCTACCGAGAGAGAGAGGAGATAGAGCAGAGAGAAAAAAGGAAGGAGTGAGAGACAGAGAGAGAGGTATGTAACAAGTATACTGAGTTCAATAAGTTTCAATCTTTTGTGTGTATTCTTCTTCCAGTATTTTTCTGGTTTTTTGTCTTTTCTGTTCTTTCCTTCTTTTCCTCCACTCTCCATTGTATTTCTGTCACATCTTCTCCTCTCCCTCGTTCTCTTTGGTCTCTGCTCTGTGTTGCCGGGGGCCCCAAGGAGCTGATGGAGGACCTGAGAGGAGAACTGGGACCTGCCATCACACACAGGGCATGTGGGGTCAGGCTCAGCTCACACACACACACACACACACACACACACACACACTCACTCACTTATGTGCACACACACCAAAGAAACGTTGATATAAGAAAGAAGGAAGAAGTAGAGAGAGAGAGAGGTGTAAGAAACAAGGGATGCATGGAGGAAGAAGAAGACAGAGAGAATGAAAGAGGAAGGAGGAGACATGACCAATATACGCCCCCCCTACATACACACACACACACACACACACACACACACACACACACACACACACACATACTGTACACACACATACACACACTCACATATTCTACACATACGTGTACACACACGCACACACACACACTGTACACATACATACAAATACACATGGATGCGGCCAAACCAAACACTTACACACACACACACACAAACATGCACACGTGTACAGGTATGCAAACTAGGACACACATACTCATACTCACACAAATTGACACACACACACACACACACACACACACACACACACACACACACACACACACACACACACACACACACACTCTATCACTGCACAATGATGGTGATGCTCCACTTCCATTGTAACTTAATGTATTTTTATAGATTGCCATGAATAATTTACACACCCAGTGATTCATCTCTGAAGAAAGATAGAGCCAGAGAAAGAGAGAGAGAGAGAGAAAATAGACGTATGGGTAGATAGATGGTAGAGAGAGAGAGAGAGAAAGAGAGAGAAATCAGAATAGAGGGATGGGCAGATAGATGGAGAAGGAATGGAGAGAGAGAGAGATAGAGAGGTGAACAGAGGAATGGGTAGATAGATGGAGAAGGGAAAGAGAGAGAGAGAGAGAAGGAAGGAGCAGGTGCAGAGAGCTGGGGTGGCTGGTGATAATAGTAGTGGGTGTGTCCTCCTCACCTTAAAACCAGCATAACCCATGACCTCTCATGACTCATTACTTCTTACTTCTACCAGAGATACATTAGAACCCAAGATGATGTCATAGAATATCTATTCTATTCTATTCTGTGGTATTCTATTCTATTCTACTCTACTCTATTCTATTCTATTCTATTCTGCTCTACTCTATTCTCTTCTATTCTACTCTACTCTATTCTCTTCTCTTCTATTCTATCTCTATTATACTTTACTCTTCCCTTCTGTTCTCTCCTGCCCTGACCCATCCCAGACCACCCCAGACTCTTGTCCAGTGCACTACTCTGTAAAGACTGGTCTGACACCTGCTCTCCCAGACCACCCCAGACTCTTGTCCAGTGCACTACTCTGTAAAGACTGGTCTGACACCTGCATCCCAGACCACCCCAGACTCTTGTCCAGTGCACTACTCTGTAAAGACTGGTCTGACACCTGCTCTCCCAGACCACCCCAGACTCTTGTCCAGTGCACTACTCTGTAAAGACTGGTCTGACACCTGCTCTCCCAGACCACCCCAGACTCTTGTCCAGTGCACTACTCTGTAAAGACTGGTCTGACACCTGCTCTCCCAGACCACCCCAGACTCTTGTCCAGTGCACTACTCTGTAAAGACTGGTCTGACACCTGCTCTCCCAGACCACCCCAGACTCTTGTCCAGTGCACTACTCTGTAAAGACTGGTCTGACATCTGCTCTCCCAGACCACCCCAGACTCTTGTCCAGTGCACTACTCTATTCAAATCAAATATTGATTTTATGCAGATGTGTTTCCCTTTCAGTCTGTGTTTTTTTTTTAAGTTCATGCAAATGGTAACGCAGCGCCTTTGTTTTTTATGAATATAAAGTGCCGCTTTTAAAACCCAAATCCTGCACAAGAAATAATATAGGACCAACATTTAAATAATATAGGAACAACATTTTACTGGAAAACAGGGGAAAAGCCATCCAGCTAACAACTCTCTTTGAACTTCAGAGCGCTTCCACAGCAGTATGCTTGGGCTGGTGTTAATTGAGCCCCTGGCACTTGAACACAATCTGTGTGTCACAATAAAGCAATGAAATATCCTCCTGTGATCACTGTGAATGTGATAATGAGCTATTTTGTATGGACGCACCAGGAAGAGGTATTGACTCTTCGACAATTTTCTCAATTTTCACAAGACATGACTTCTCCACAAGTTGCCATTGTTGTCATATTGCTGCATGTAAACAAAACAAAGACAAAAACATGTCAGGTGGGAAATATGGGTATGTGTGTAGCTGCAACATCAACACACACACACACACACACATACACACCACACACACATGATTATGTTTTTGTTATGAATTATGTGTGCAAATGAAGTGTTAAAAATGTAAACCAGCCCAATGCAAAAATATGGAGAAGGCCTGGAGAGGGGGCAATGTCAGGCTTATATTAGAGTTGCACGACCACATTCTTTTGCTGAAATAACTGTAAGCTGAAATGGGCATAATCAGATGATTCAGAATGAAAAGGAGCTGGGAGTCATTGCTGTTTTTATTGGGATTTTCTGTACATGGGTGTCATAGAAACTTTATTTCCCTCAGGACTAATAAAATGCCTGACTGTCTGTCTCTGATGTCCCGCACAAGCGTATCTCAGCTAAATGAATTCAGTCAACACACACACACACACACCTTCTGTGGTAACGGTATAGTCTCTCAAACCCAACTTGCTGCATTTCAAAACAATGCTGGTATTTACTATTCAACAACAGCCCCCCCAAGACGCACACACACACGCACACACACACACACACACACTCACGCAGAGGCCGTGTCCAAGCATTATTTCAGGCTGTGGTTGCCTGGCGGCCCCAATGCTGACGCGGTATTGATAGGCCCACACAATCCACAGCAGCTCCCAACCCTCTCACTTCACCTGGCTGGGTGCTGGGGGTCGCCCTCGCCGCTGCTGCCTTGTCATAACATTCGAAAGGTCAGTGATTGAGGAAAGAGGATGTGCTCGTGGAAATGCACAAGCAAATAGCTTATTGACTGGCCTAATGCTGCTCTCATCCACCTGGTATTTATGGGAGAGAGAGA
>JAIFZK010000209.1:942500-967500 GCA_027481765.1 Tenualosa thibaudeaui | reverse complement strand
ATACAGTAAAACTGTCTGCAGCATGGGTGTGTTTTGGCTGTGTATTCCTTTCAGGTGTGTGTGTGTGTGTGATATTTTACAGTGGCTGCAGTGGCTTGTCCTCAGGTTTCTGCTGTCTGCTTAATAATTGAGGTGTTCTCACCATGGGGGGAAGCCTCTTGCCCTGATTTCTCTCCCCAAGGCAACACACACACACACACACACACACACATTCTGGCTCTGTCTGTGTCTCTCTACATAGACACGCAGGCAGATTCGTGTACACACTCATATGGGTGCTGACATACACACACACACACACACACACACACACACTCGTATGCAGCCACTTTGGGCTACGTTTCATTCATCAAAGCCTGCCATTCTGCTAAAATTGCATGGTTGACAGAATACTCCACCACTTACCTTGTCAAATCCGCCAACTTGGGCCATGGCTGAATTCCCTCGGCCGCTTCCCTGTCTGGCAACGACATTCCGAGCTGGCCTGCGGACGTTAATGTTTCTCTCCAAAAACAATGGATTCCCTGGCAACAGCGACAAGGATTAGTTCTGACTGTGGCATTAGTGGAGCTTTTAAATAAATTACCTTACTTAAGCGTCGCTGTAACGTTTGGTGCTTTGGAGTCGTGGTAGGCTGTGCTCACAGCCCGTAGGCAATTAGCTTGCTGTTGTCAGGGTGTAAGCCAGAGATCTATAAATAAAAGGACAAATAAATAATTACTGTAAGTTAAACTGGATCAAAGGATTCTGCGCTTGATCAAGCATACCTACCACCTCTCTAAGAATTGCCATGGAGGAACAGAGAGGCAGAACTCATGCTCATGTTTAACATGGAGGAACAGAGAGGCAGAACTCATGCTCATGTTTAACAGACTGTATGTGAGCACAGCTCCAGTTAGCAGACAAAGCAAGCACTGGATGCTTAACCAGAGCATCCATTTGAATTAGGCACTGCCGGTGTCTGTGTGTGTGTGTGTGTGTGTGTGTGTGTGTGTGTGTGTGTGGCAGCAAGCATATTCTACCTCTCTTCTCTCCACTACTGAGGAGAAATGTAGGAAAAACAACCATGCTCAGAAAGGAATATCTTGTTTTCAAAATTTTGTTTCCAAATACAAATAAATAAGTAAATTAGCACAGTCCTATTGCAGTGTCAGATTATGGATTAAGACAGCAATTGTGCATTGTTCTGTGTGTGTGTGCCATCAGATGTGTGTGCGTGTGTGCGTGCGTGTGTGCGTGTGTGTGTGTGTCACCAGATGAAGGAGGAGATGAGTCATGTATTAGCAGTTCCAATTATTTTCTCATTGTCACTTCATTGTCAGAGAGCTCTCACATCAGCGACGGATAGAGGAACAATGGAGAATGGAAGAGTTTGAAAGAGGGTGAGAAAGAGAGAGAGAGAGAGAGAGAGAGAGAAAACACATGACGGAGAGATGCAAAATAAATAGGGGAGAGACAGAGAGAAATCTAGACAGAAAGAGAGAATGAAAAGAAAAACAAAGTGACAAAGATAGAAACACAAGAGTGAGAGATGCAAGAGAGGATAGAGAGAGAGAGAGACAGAGAGAGAGAGAAAGAGAGAGAGATTCCTTAAGGCAAAGTTTACCCTGAGGCCTGCTCAGAGCTCTGCTAATATCCTGTGCATGCCAGTCCAATTCCTCTAACACACTGTGTGTGTGTGTGTGCGTGTGTGTGCGTGTGTGTGCGTGTAATGTGCTTTCACGTACTGAGGGTTCAGAAATAAGTGGACAGCAAGCCAGTCAGGGCATCTCAAGTCTTAAAGATAGGCTATGCAGGAATCTGAGGTTCATTTACAAGCTTCGTCATCGCTCTGACAGTTAGATGACTTTTCTCGGAGCGAACAAAAGCTCTCTCAACTCCCCCTTCAGCCTCATGGTGGATTTACTGCACTTGCAAAAAACAAACAAACAAACAAAAAAACTTCAGTGAAAAAACAAAACCCATTTTGCCCAGTTGACCAAGGTTATATTTACACTCTGTGAGTCTTCATAAGGTGATTCTGGCTAAACCCAGCCTTTTGGCACAGAGTCACTTCATCTTTGATCTTTGATAAAGGTCGAAATAGTCAAACAGAAACAGTAGGATTCTTAATCTCTGATCTTTAATAAAGGTTGAAATAGTTACAGTAAAGAAGTGCAGTGAGCAGTGAACACCACCCACTGAAACTGGAGTTAGGCATGATGAGGACTGAGGTGAAATTAAATCTCTATAATACATGATTACATTAACCATATTTTTGACCATTTATAACACAGAAATTGAACTTTATAAGCAAAATATTGTCATTTGCCATATGAAAATGAATGATCATTTTAATAGCCTGAAACTGAAAGAAGGACAGTTTCATTTATCCAGTGAGTTGGAGAGGAGAAGAGAGAGTGAGAGTGAGAGGGGAAATGAAAGAGACTGAGGCAGTGAAGTGTTTTAATCTTACTGAGTCCCAGGGATTCACTGCAGCCTTCTGAATGCAGAACTTTTGATGAAACTTCCCATAACTCCATGTAGATTATGCATGTCTGAATAAATTCATTGAAAATACATTTGGGGTTTTTATGAGGATAAAATCTAAATTAATTTTGCTGATAAATATTTTATTGTTCCTCCCATTGTTTGGGAAAACACCAAATGCAGAACATCTCATGTAGAACTGTGTGTGTAGCTGTTAAAGCATGTATGTGTGTGTATATTTGCATGGATGTGTATATTTGTTGTGCATGTATATTTGTGTATTTGTGCGTGTGTGTGTGTTTAACTCCTTATCTTCTTGTATAGCTGGTGCAAGTCCTCCTTATTTTGAACAGGAGACTGAAAGTAAGAGCCCAGTTGTGAAGGATGATGAAGGCAATATCAGGACCAAAGAGAGGAGAAAAACAGTAGCGGCAGGTGACAGAGTAGAAGACAGAGAGAAGAAAAGAGGGAAAGAAAGAGCGAGGGTGAGAGAGAGGGGGTGGCATAGAGGTGGGCAGACAGATGACCTCGTGCTGCTGATGCAAGAGGTGGTGGCCGGAATTTTAGATGATCACTCCGGAACCTCAGGCTGATGGAACATTCTGTTTGTCATCCAGGAAGAGAGATGGGGGGCAGTGGGAGTAAGAAAGGCACAGACACCCATCCCCTCTGTTACTCTCAGAGGGAGAGAGAGAAAAAGAGGGATAGACAGACACACATCCCCTCTGTTACTCTCAGAGGGAGAGAGAGAGAGAGAGAAGGAAAGATAAACAGAAGGAGGGAGAGAAAGAAGGAGGGAAAGATCTGTCATCTGTTAGGATAGAAGGACTATGAGTTAGAAGGGGGAAGAAAGGGACAGACAGAGAGAATGAGTGACATAGAAAAAGAGAAAGAAAGAAAGAGAGCATGAGAGGAAGAGAGAGAGAGAGAAACAGACAGAATGAGAGCAAGAAACAAAAGAGAGAGAGAGAAGACGGCATTGCAGTAGTACAGCATCCCCAGATGGTAGACTCATAACTCTGAAGTGTGTGTGTGTGTGTGTGTGTGTGTGTGTGTGTGTGTGTGTGTGTGTGTGTGTGTGTGTGTGTGTGTGTGTGTGTGTGCACATATTTGAGTTCTGTTTAGTGAGAAAGAAAGGCAACACATCCACTATGCATATCCATTTCTATATGCACACACTATGCAAACCCAGCTCTGACTTGGTTGGGTCAATATAACCCAGACGAGCTTGGTGGCATCACGTACCTATGACACGCAAGGTCCCCCTGTGTCAGTGGCATTCTGGGTAATTTATTTAGTGGGCACTTAGCTGTGTGACTCACTGCCTCTGGTGACCTCATCGAAAGTAACACATTCATTTCCTCACACACACCCACACAGCCCCCTTCCGTGATTTTGAGGGCTCTTGGTCCTAATGAGGTGAGACAAACAAACTCTGAGCACACACACACACATACACACACACACACACACACAAGCCATTTTCACCGCTACATTCCGGGGGCCGAAACTGCATCTTCATCGCGGGTCAAGCAGTCGAGGCGTATTATCTGCCTGAAAGCCGAGTTTCTGAGTTGGGAGAGGAGTTATGAGGCGTGTCCTCGGAAACAAGAGTTGCACAGGTTAGCCAGCAGAGGGAGCTCCGCAGAGCTTGTAGAAAGCCAATAAACAAATCTCAGCTAAGCAATCAGCTGGTCATTAGCCTATGCTTGTGTGTATGGTAGACTAAAGATTCATGTGGATTATCAATAAAGTTGGACCATGTAAGGTAATGTAAGGTTTTTGTCTGCTGCAGATGGTGACAGTGTTATATGTTGTGTTGTTAGCAAAACAATGCTAACATTATGTGTGCTAGCTGTACAACCAGTTAGTTTTGTTTGCCAAATTTCCAATATCCCTTGACATGCTGCTAATTTGTGTTTTCTAGGGTAGCCTCCAACCAACAAACTTCTACTAGTGCTAGACAATGCAACTGTAAAGCCCTCAGTAGTCCTAAGAAAACTATGAAACCACAGTTAGCATGACACTGACATGAATACACCTCCTCAAAAAAGCATTTTTAAACAGCTTAAGATGTGAAAGTTGACAAAGTTCACTCAGAGCAAAAATGTAGGCGTTTCCTGATTTCCTGTGTTTTCCACTCCCACTGGAGGGTGGCACTCATGAGACACAGCCCCCACACAGCCCCAAACCTGTGACACACTGACAGGCTTTTCACACCAAACCCGCCTTGCCAGTAAGACTGGGGTCTGAGGTGGGTCAGTTGGCCGGTTGAGTTGACACCCAACCCTGTGTCGGCCAGTGTGAAGGGAACAGGCACCCCGTGAAATTATCGGGTATTCTGCAGTGTGAAAAAGCCATAGATCTGTCTTGCACACACACACACACACTGGATAAGAGATGACTAATCGATAATGTAATCTTTTTTTTGTTTACCAAAACTACATAGCCCAGGCAGAAACTAGTCTGTTTGGGCAGAGCTCAAGATGGGATGGAACTCACCTGTCCAAAGTCAAAACAAGTTTGAAACTATTATTCTAAGGCGAGGAAACGAGAGAAGAAAGCTATACAGAGTTGTTAAATCTGAAATATTCTGATCTGGCGTCACTGTGTGTGTGTGTATGTGTGTGTGTGTGTGTGTGTGTGTGTGTGTGTGTGTTATCTGGGCAGACAGTGGGAAAATAAAACATATCAGAGCACAATTAAGACTGTGCAGGGTGTCATTATGAAAAGAGGGAGTGCAGCATTAGCATAAGAAAACAGGATGCAGAGAGAGAGAGGAAGAGGGGATGCACAGAGAATGAAAGAGAGAAATGAGGTGGAAAGCTCATTAGAAAAAAAAAAATACTAAAAAAGATCAATGAGTATTTTTTTTTTCCATTTGCAAAGCAGGGATGGGCAAGGGCATTGCTCCTTTGTGAGATATGCAATAAATCATCTCTCTCTTGTTAGGTCTGTCTGCCAGAGGACGTGATGGACGCACACCTGAAGAAAGCGATGAGAGGAAGACATTCCTTTCACAGCAGCCACTTTAGATTTAAAGTTGTGTTTATTTACTTCAGTGAATCAAAGCAAGGGGATAAGTTGATAAATGCTGGTTTGAAAGACTGTGAGAGACTGTGAGAGACTGTGAAAGACTGTGAAAGAGTGTGAGAGACTGGGGAAGACTGTGAGAGACTGTGGGAGACTGTGAGAGACTGTGGTTTCCACATGAGGATATGCACAGGGATTCTTATGAAGCCAGACAAAGTATCGTCTTGCATTAACAACAGAGGCTCGGGAGTTTTGTGTGTGTGCAAGTATGTGTGTGTGTGTGTGTGTGTGTGTGTATGTGTGTGTGTGTGTGAAAGAGAGAGAGGGAGAAAAAGAGGGAGTTAGCAAAGACATAAACTATGACTGACTTTTCTTTGTACGAATAGCACGTGTGTGTGCGTGTGTGTGTGTGTGTGTGTGTGTGTGTGAGAGGAGGCCTAGAGGTAGCACTGGCTGGCATGGTTTCATTTTAAATAGGGCGAAATAATGGCAAGAACACTTGAAGATATTTCCCGCATAATTGAATCTAATTAGATGGCCACATCACTTGGTTGAAGGCCTTTGACTGTAATGTGAAGCTTGGCTGCACTCCACTGGGCTGTCCTGTGTGTGTGTGTGTGTGTGTGTGTGTGTGTGTGTGTGTGTGTGAGTGAGTGAGTGAGTTTTGGGGCGAGCAGGGCCTGTGGCAATGGGAGAGTGTGGTTTGTGTGTTTGTGTGCGCGTGAATGTGTGTGTATTGGGGCCACCAGGGCCTGTGGCAGTTAGAGAGAGTGGTGTGTGTGTGTGTGTGTGTAGCAATGGGGGCATTTGTTTGAGTGTAAAATGTCTGAGGGCGTTAGAGAGGACAGTGAGGAGGTTCATGATCATCACAACAGTGCCTAACTGTCCTATTAGCACAGTCACACACACACACACACACACACACACACACACACACACACACACATAGGAAGGGAGATTCATCCACTCTTCAATAATTCCTATCCACCTCATGTGAACTGGCCCAGGAGACCTGACTCCCCCTCTTGCGGTTCCCTCTAGAAAGCCAGTGAGTGTTGCCTGCCGTATTAAACGAATTAGCGGATATGATCACTAACTCCTGCAGACCGGCCGCAAATGAACACGGCCAGTAATGCAAAGAGACAAAACTCTATCTTCTGCCATGTAAAGTCAGTGTGAGAAGTACAAACACTCACATGTATAAAGCTCTGGGGAGACGTGTGTGTGTGTGTGTGTGTGTGTGTGTGTGTGTGTGTGTGTGTGTGTGTATGTGTGTGTGTGTGTATTGTGTGTATGTATGTGCGCATGATTAAACTACAGTGGGTGGGACAGAGTATGTGTGTGTATAAGTAAACTGAAGTGTGGTGTATTTTTGAGGGCCTGAGAAAGAAACACTGCTGACCCTGGGTGTGCAACATCAACAGCTTTTAAACACCTTAAATCATTCCCACATTTACAAACACCTAAACCAAAATCAGTCCCACATTTACACCAAAATCAACTAGTTTTCAGTATTCAATATTCAGTATTCCATCAGTGCCACACTGGTGATCACATGCACTACGGCCAGCAGCAAACAGAGAAGAGGAACAGAGATCAACAAAAGACTTTGATTATCCTAAACAGCCATTTGTTTGTACTGATTTCAAAAGCAAAATACTGAACACAGTAAAAAAAAAAAACAGAAAAAAGCTTTAAAATGCCATTTCACCAAATCTAAACACTGGCCATCTCCCATCTCTACAGATCTCCTGTGCGTGCTTGTGCATATGTGTGAGAGTGTATGTGTGTGTGTCTGCGTCATCAGAGACAAATCTGTGTGTGTGTGTGTGCGCGTGTGCGTGCGCGTGCGTGTGTTTGCGTCATCAGATACAGATCTGTGTGTGTGTGTGCATGTGCGTGCATGTGTGTGCCTGCGTCATCAGAGACAGATCTGTGTGTGTGTGTGTGTGTGCATGTGTGTGTGTGCGTGCATGCATGCGTGTGTGTGTGTCTGCGTCATCAGAGACAGATCTTCTATAGTATAATTTTCTTGTCAATTTATTATTTTGTCTTTTCTTTCTGGGCTGTAGGCTTAGTGGCCATGTCTGTGTTGTTGTAAACACAAGTGTGACAGTGTGTGTTCAAGGCCAGCCGGGAGAGACACACAGATCATGACATCACCCCCCTCCTTCCTCCATGTTCACCAGGCCCAGGCACTCACAACAAGCCTCCTCTGGAGACCCAGCATCAAGTCTGATCTCTCTACTGGGTCTCAGGCTAGTTTAGAGACAACAAAGTGACACTGAGTGTGTGTGTGTGTGTGTGTGTGTGTGTGTGTGTGTGTGTGTGTCTGAGTGTATGCGTCTTACATAGACACACACACAAACTGTTGTTTTCCCCATTGGGTAGACTCAGACAAACAAGATGAAGACAGCAAGCAAGTCTCGCCACACACACACACACACACACACACACACACATCCACACACGACATCTCCCCCTGACACACTCTTCATCCCTTCACAGTACTGACACTCAAAGATCCCCTAAACACACACACACACACACACACACTTTTCTAGCTCCCCTACATTTATTGCCTTGCCTGCATCAGAGGACAAATCCCCAAACAGTCGTCCATTAAAAGCACTCTCTGTAGAGCCCTCTGACAAGGCCCTCAGCCACAGGAAGAGAGGGACAGACAAAGAAAGACAGAGAGAAAGAAAGAAGTGACAGCAAGAGAGAAGAAAACAAGAAATACTTGACAGCAGGCTGGCGGATGGGGAGACTTGGTAGGAGTGCGCACTCACAAACTCACACCACCACCACTACACACCCCTGAGACACACACAGACACACTCCCCACCTTGTCTTTTGGTCTGCAGGCAGCTGAGTGTGTGTCAGCTGTGTCATTCAGTCACTATAGTTGAAGATCCCCCAGGCCTGTCTGTATGCCCAGTGCTCTTCCATTTGACCCTGCCCTAATGTTCACACACACAGACACACACACACACACACACACATATGTCTATGTGCCCAATCCTCTTCTATCTGACCCTGCCCTAATATTTGCACGCACACACACACACACACACACACACACCTGTCTATGTGCCCAGTACTCTTCCATGTGCTACCGCCCTTATATTCACCCAAACATGTACACACACACACACACACACACACATTTCACTTCTTCATTTGGATTGACAGATAGAAGCACAATCTAAATCTGGCTTAAATGAGTCTTCAACAGTATTGAAAGTATCTGCTTATTAGGTGTTTTAAGGTGACACCTACATCTCCAGATGAAGAGACTCCCAATTATGCTAGACACAACAATAATTTGTGAATTGTGAACACACACACACACAAACACAGAGACACACAGGCCTGTCTATATTGACTTCAGTCGCAGAGCTAAATGAAATTCAGTGGAAACACTAGGGGGCGCTAGCCTGGCTACACAGACCTCTGCAGAAAAGCTACTCTCACTCCACCTTTTTGAAAAGCTGGCAGCCCTGGGGGGGAAGTGAACATAATTGTGATGATAATGCAATATTTTATAATATTAATTGGATATGATACAGACCTGGCACATCAAGTTAAACAAGTTTGTTGTTACAAAGTTGTTTTATGAGGGTTTTTCAGTCCTCGCATGGTAGCACAGAATGTTAACTGAAGGATGTTGGATGACTGCAAAAATGTGAGAAACCGCTGCATGTCAGAAGGTAAGGATTGAATACTTTGAGACATGTAAACCCACCTGCAGAACCCTAACCCTAACCCAAGGTAAGGACTGAAACCCACCTGCAGAACCCTAACCCTAACCCAAGGTAAGGACTGAAACCCACCTGCAGAACCCTAACCCAAGGTAAGGAAACCCACTGAAACCCACCTCATGTTGTCTTGCATGAATTGCTCAGAAGCTCAGAATGTCTATATCAGCTAGAATAAGCCTATCTATAGTAACTTCTACGAAAAAAAAAAGATTATTTATTTTCATTAGAAAAAAGTGTATATATATATATAGATATATATATATATATATATATATATATATATATATATATATATATATACACTTTTTTCTAATGAAAATAAATAGTTCTGCAACATAAGAGCACTTTATTCTAATTAAAATAAACAGTTCTGCAACATCAGAGCAGCTGGTCCAAAGCAGTGGGTGATGCATGTGCATCAATTAAAAGTGCAGTTCCTCATCATGACTTTGCAAAAGCACCATTCTTCTAATGCACCCTTGTCACCAGCAACATCCACACTCAGATTAGACAGTAGTGTATTAGACAGTAGTGTATTAGACAGTAGTGTATTAGACAGTAGTGTATTAGACAGTAGTGTATTAGACAGTAGTGTATTAGACAGTAGTGTATTAGACAGTAGTGTATTTGGTAGAGCTCTGCAATAATTATTAGAGTGAACAAATGGTGTTTCTTTACAAGAAGACAGAATCCCAATGGAACCCTTAGCTCTCAGCACTGCACCCTCAAAGACTGTATGAATCAGCTTTGAAACTGTTATGAATTGACATTGGCTGACAGTTAAAACGATAGTCTGGAGCCAATCGACCCCTGCCCTGTTTTTCAAGGTAGCTGAACGGCATCAGTTGGAATAAGAATGAGACAGGTTGGTACAACGCATCAAATAGTGAAACAGCAGGAATGTTTAATTTCAGGCTCCCTGTGGGCTCCTGCCTGTTCTGTAGATTGTTTTGGTGTTTCAGTCTATGTGGTACCAAATTGTGTTTTTATTCCTACAACAGGGCTTGCCGACTTGTTTGACTCTGGACGGAGTATTTAGGGCTTAGTGTTTGTGAGGGGCTTAGTGTTTGTTAGGGCTTAGTGTTTGTGAGTGCTTAGTGTTTGTGAGGGCTTAGTGTTTGTGAGGGGCTTAGTGTTTGTGAGTGCTTAGTGTTTGTGAGGGCTTAGTGTTTGTGAGGGGCTTAGTGTTTGTGAGGGCTTAGTCACTGCCATTGTTTTGTATGCAGAACATTAGAATTTGAGAGATGCTCTGAGAGGTGGAATTCCTGTGAGAGAATGAATAGCATTTTGGGAATCAAGAAAAGAACGCAGCTCATGGGAACCCCCATCTGCACACCTGAGACACACCTGAGACACACCTGAGACACCCCCATGTGCTTTCCATCAATAAACTAGATATTTTGAATCTCAGTGTGGTCTGCAGGCCCCTTACATCTAAAATATATGACTATCGCTATTTCTTTGATATCAGTAAATGAGACTAGACTACACTGCATGTCATTTGGCTAATGCATCACCAGGGAGGCAGATAAGCTTTACAATAGGGATGTGAATTTATGGCAAAAATACTATTTGTCAATCACTCCATGCATGCAAGAAAGGTAGAGACAGAGGGAGAATTTGCCAGCATAGCAAGTCAGTCAGTTTCATTAATCAAGAAACATTTGTTTGTCATGTAAAGTGGGCTAAAGTAAGTCAATTCATTTTAGTTTAGCAATATTACATTTAAAGCCTGAACCAGCCTGCATGGCAGCCCCAGCATGGCAGCCTAGCCTTAACATGATCCTGACTTTTTAAACATGATCCTGTCTTTATTAAGCAGCTCATCTATTCAACTATAGCATACATTAACATATTTGTGACTCCATCCATCTACATTATAACATGAAGGCCTATGACTGCTAGTTAAACTGCTAAACTGAAGGCCTATGACCGCTAGTTAAACTGCTAAACTGAAGGCCTATGACCAATAGTTAAACTGCTAAACTGAAGGCCTATGATCGTTAGTTAAACTGCTAAACTGAAGGCCTATGACCGCTAGTTAAACTGTTAAACTGAAGGCCTATGACCAATAGTTAAACTGCTAAACTGAAGGCCTATGACCGCTAGTTAAACTGCTAAACTGAAGGCCTATGACCAATAGTTAAACTGCTAAACTGAAGGCCTATGACCAATAGTTAAACTGCTAAACTGAAGACCTATGACCGCTAGTTAAACTGTTAAACTGAAGGCCTATGACTGCTAGTTAAACTGCTAAACTGAAGGCCTATGACCAATAGTTAAACTGCTAAACTGAAGGCCTATGACCAATAGTTAAACTGCTAAACTGAAGGCCTATGATCGCTAGTTAAACTGCTAAACTGAAGGCCTATGACCGCTAGTTAAACTGTTAAACTGAAGGCCTATGACTGCTAGTTAAACTGCTAAACTGAAGGCCTATGACCAATAGTTAAACTGCTAAACTGAAGGCCTATGACCAATAGTTAAACTGCTAAACTGAAGGCCTATGATCGCTAGTTAAACTGCTAAACTGAAGGCCTATGATCGCTAGTTAAACTGCTAAACTGAAGGCCTATGACTGCTAGTTAAACTGCTAAACTGAAGGCCTATGACCGCTAGTTAAACTGCTAAACTGAAGGCCTATGACCAATAGTTAAACTGCTAAACTTAAGGCCTATGACCGCTAGTTAAACTGCCAAACTGAAGGCCTATGACCAATAGTTAAACTGCTAAACTGAAGGCCTATGACCATTAGTTAAACTGCTAAACTGAAGACCTATGACCGCTAGTTAAACTGTTAAACTGAAGGCCTATGACTGCTAGTTAAACTGCTAAACTGAAGGCCTATGATCAATAGTTAAACTGCTAAACTGAAGGCATATGACGGCTAGTTAAACTGCTAAACTGAAGGCCTATGACCGCTAGTTAAACTGCTAAACTGTTAGATACAGGAAATACACACATGCCTGATTATAAGCAAATACAAAAAGGGAGACGATTATCTCCTATTAAATCATTATCAACACACTGGCTTTCACCATGAATGTAAATGTTCATAACCTCATATTTTTGCTTATTTATTATGTATAGATAATACAACACAGGACAGTCACCCTGTTCAACATTACCCAGACCACCACCGCTGATAACATGTAGCCTTCATGGCTTCGGTTGTAACACAAATCCCAAAAGTACCTACATTAAGAAACTGTGGCCAACATTAAACTAATGTAAGGCCTTCATAGCCAGAGTCCTGCTGAAGGTCAGCCTGTGTGGAGACTGCTTGCACTGCTCAGAGGTCAGAGTCCTGCTGAAGGTCAGCCTGTGTGGAGACTGCCTGCACTGCTCAGAGGTCAGAGTCCTGCTGAAGGTCAGCCTGTGTGGAGACTACCTGCACTGCTCAGAGGTCAGAGTCCTGCTGAAGGTCAGCCTGTGTGGAGACTGCCTGCACTGCTCAGAGGTCAGAGTCCTGCTGAAGGTCAGCCTGTGTGGAGACTGCCTGCACTGCTCAGAGGTCAGAGTCCTGCTGAAGGTCAGCCTGTGTGGAGACTACCTGCACTGCTCAGAAGTCAGTGTGACTTTGGGATAAACTAGAGGGTGGATGAAAGGCCTTGTGCTAAGGACGGGGAAAAGAGGCAGAGAGGGAGAGAATAATTCCAGAAAATGTCCTGTGACATTTGTCAGGTGGGCAGCTCAGCGTCTCGGTGGGCAAGATCGGACACTTTTAGTCCCATTAGAGCAGGCGTCTGAGGGATGTCTGCCACGGGCCGCATAAGTGACTCAAGTCAAAACATTATGAGTTTGATTAAGAAGCACAGGGCGAACATCGCCACGATAATGGAATTCAGTGGGAAAATTGCTCAGAAACAAATCGGCCGATACATCATGCGGGCTGACTTAATTAGATGCTATTATGCAAACTAGCCATGTGCAAAAGAAACCATTATGCCTGGGTCAGGCCTCAGCCTTTATCTACATTTTAGGGCCACTGTTCTTACTTTCTAAGGTTGTCATGACAGCCATTAAAGCCTGTCTCGCCAGCTTTGATTTCTCTTCATATGAAGTTATCTTAAAGCAAGCCCCAACTCCTAAATCAGTGCTTTTAATTGCAGCATCAGCAAAAGCATTGTTTCTCTTGCAGGTTATAAAGATAATACTGCATTTTAGTGTACTGTAGTAAATATCAATAAAAGTATGATTGAAGGATTTTAAACTTTTTTGAATGACTTTAACAGCTGAATGCAACAAGTCCTCAAAAGTATAATCGATCACCTCATACAAATGGCTGCACTTTATTGACCGTATGGATGTGTCAAGAAGTCCACTCCTCATGGAATTCCCCTCCAGCACATGTGTTCATGCCTCTGGGATGAGCCTGGATGAGTGGATGAATGGATTTTTCATATCTTGAGAGTAATTGTCACAAAACTGGTGCATGGTCATTGTATGCACAACTGTGTCTCTACATATAGAAACTTGCAAATGAAAGAATATTTACATGTGTTTGGTCACAGATGGAAAGATATAATCTTCAGCTATGACATGGAGTGACAGACACCACAGTAGTCCTCCATATAGAGATGCTTTGTCCCTGGTGTGACTGTGAAGCAATAACAGACACACACATGTTGAATCACGATTGACGTAAACAGATGTACACTTGCGCCTACCCAGTGAACTTAGGAAAGAGACATTTTCTCCTGCTTTCTCTCTCTCTCATCTTTCTTTCTCAAACAGAGATGAAGAACAGAAGCTGTTTCTCGCACTAAAAAGACGCTCCTTATCTTTATGTGCTTCAGTGCAAGTCCTTTGTTCTGCTCTGTTTCTTAGACAGCTTCACTCTCTGAAAGAAAAACACTCTGGAATTCAGTCTAGAGTAGCAGTGCAGTACTGTGATGAACGTGACTCTCCAGACTCCTTAATCCAATGGTGGGGGGGCATCACATGGCAACATAAGCACCTTGGATGAGGGGCCAGGTTCCACTGCTGATGGTGGCAATCATGGTATTTAGGAGACATATTTGCTGGCATCTGTCTAAATCAGGTTTAAATCAGTCTAAAAAGGTGGGGAGGGCATCAGTGTAAACTAGGGCTTCTCAAACTTTATTTTGGCCAGGGGCCCCTGATAGGCCAGCACTTTTTTCAAGGACCTCTGACAATCATGACAAAAATGTAAGCATATAAGATTATAGCCATTTGTTCCTTCAAAAGCTTTTGAACTCTTATTCTCTTATTCTAATAAACATATTTTGCTAATACCACGATAGTTTTAAATAGCCATGTTATTGCATTTGGCAAAACATGGCAGTGGAGGAAGAGTTTTAAAAGAATTAGGCCTACTGTGTTAAAAAATACTGTTTGTTTCCCATAACTAATAATAACTAATATTAATTTTGCTTGCAGCTAATGTTTATATCTAAGGAAAATGTTCTGCCAGACAGATATAGTGTCTCATGCAGGTTAATTTGTCACTAATGTTCTGCTGGTGGGAGTAATGAGGGGCTCTATGCTCAGTTTTTCTCCCCATAAGTTAAGTTTATATTTTGTAGCAAACTTTTGCACGGATCTCCTGGCTACGTGCTGCAGACCCCTGGGGATCCCCGGACCACAGTTTTAGAACCTGTGGTATAAACGCTGTGGGCATCGGCATAAATGCTTGCTGTTACTGCTAATGGAGCTGGTGGTGGTAGTGCATGTGGGGAGGTATCAATGTGAATGCTCACTGGTGCCTTTTAGGACCTAAAGGTCCTACTCTCTTAACTGGCACAGGAAAGGGTCAAGCTGGCATCTTATATGAGGCATCAGTTTAAACAGTACAAGAGGGAGGCCAGGTGGCTCTTCAAAGCTAAAATGGCAGTTGGCAGCAAGTGTTTGTGCTTGCTTGCTTGGCCTCTTATGTTGGCATTCATCTGACCACTGCAACAGAGAGGCCAAGGTCTGCTATTTAAACTTGGGACGGTTAGCATGTGTGTTTGAAACTAAGCCTCTCTTACCTCTTTTCCACCAGGGCCTCGCTGGTGATGGTGCTGGTGCTGGACTTAAACTGGTTCTGGTCCAACACCAGCACTTGCACTGACATGCATTTCCGCAGGTTTCAGCACCAAAACCTGTATAGCAAATTGTTAACATGGTTACATTCACAGAGCCTTGGTCCGAGGGCGTTAACTTTTTTGACATGTAGCCTCTTATTTACTATCATTTCAAATGATTAACTCTGACACTCCAAGGCAAAAACAGATAAAGTATGTGCGCTAAAATAGTCAATACTTTGACATTATGAATGAACCCGGTCAAAATTATACCATTTAATAATATACTTTTGTTGAGACAATGTATTCAAGTCAGTGTAAAGCTAGCTATGGTGGTATTGACCAGAGCAGGTAAGTTGGTACCTAGAAAGAATGTGTTCATATTTGCATTATGGTAAACAAAACTGACTAGTTGTCAAATGTTGACTTACAGCAGACGGATGGGACAGCCACAAATCACACATTACAACATTAGCATTGTGTGGCGTGTGTGGTTCTGACTTTGGTGCTTTCTGGCAACAGCACCAGTGATTTGAAACATGCAGTTCTAGAACCAGTTCTAGAACCAGTTCTAGATTGGGCACTGGCACAGCAGCGGTAACGGCACCACGGCAGTAGAAACAAGTTATCTGTGTGTGTGTGTGTGTGTCTGTGAATGTGTGTGTGTGTGTGTGAATGTGGGGTTTAGCATGTATGTCTGAAACTGAGCCTGCCTGTGTGTGTGTGTGTGAGAGAGAAAAAGAGTGTGAATATAGGTTTTAGGGCTATGGTTATTTGTGTGTCTATGTAATTATGGTGTTTGCCTCCAAGTAGTCTGGATAGGTGTGCAAATAGCTCAGTCATATGTGTATGTGTGTGCCTGCAATAGTGTGTGTGCGTGTCTGAAGAGGTTGTATGTGTGTGTGTGGTGTGTGTGCAATAGCTCAGTCGTATGTGTGTGTGTGGGTGTGGAGGAGTGTGTAATAGCTCAGTCCATGCCACAGGAGTTTGGCTCCTGTGGAGATAAATAAATGTGTGCTCGCGTGTGTGTGTGTGTTTGTGGGCCTGTGTGAGTGTGTGTGTTTATGTGGGTATGGGTGTGTGTGTGCTGCTCAGCAAGGCTCCAGCTTTTGTTGACCAACCAGTTGAACTCCTGAATCCTCTCAGTCAGTGCCACATGAGCTTGGCCAGACTTAGCCTGTGTGTGTGTGTGTGTGTGTGTGTGTGCTCATTTGCAAGCCTGAGGCTCCTGTGAGGTCCACTAGTTGAGCAGGTCTGGCACTGACTCAGTCAATGCCACAGGAGTTTGGCCAGTCTGAAAGAGTGTGTGTGTGTGCGAGTGTGTGTGTGTGTGTGTGTGTGTGTGTGTTTGCCACCTGTCCAGTGGTAATCATGAGCAGCTGCTGAAGGGCAGGCTTCATTATGCAGCTGACAGAGAGCATTGAGAGAACCCTGGTGAGGAGATGAGTTTGGAATGTGTGCGCGTGTGTGTGTGTGTTTGTGTGTGTGTGTGCGCACTTTCCAGGTCCTCTCACAGTTTTCAGCTGTACATCTGGAGCTTCTCTAAACATCTCTCTGCTCTTCAACCTGTCATCCACTCTCCTTACAGCCAGACCTGTCTCTCTCACACACACATATACACACACGCTCTCCCTACAGTCAGGCCTGTCACACACACACATACACACAAACACACACATAAACACAAACAAACACACACACACACACACACTAGAGCCAGTCTTACTGTTATTGACTTTTGGCTGCTTTTTAATGGAATTTTGTGTGTTTATTTGTTTGAGTCTCTTGGCCCAGTAATGCCTGTGATGACATCCTACTTGTTGTCATCCACTCTGTGTGTGTCCATATCTCTGACCCTGCTGAAGGCTCCCACAAGATATAAGTAACACTCTCAGACCACAGAAGAAGACTGAGTTCTCTGCCAGAGGCTATGAAGCAGATGGTAGCCGTTTCCTCTCCAGACACACACTGCACCAAGTTTAATTACATTATTGGTCATTTAATCAATTTGTGTGCAAATATTAGTATTTTCCAAGTAACAGGAGAACTCTCGACTAACACACACACAGCACTGTGCAGAATTCGAGTGTGCGTGTGTGTTCTTAACATCCTGTGCATTTGCTGTGTGTGAAAGTGCTTGGTGTGAACATACTGTGTATTTGTAATTAATTGTGGTTATGTGTGTGTGTGTGTGCTGTAAACATTCTACATGTACTTGCCAAATTGAATGTCTGTCCTGCTGCCAGGAAAGAAGGCAATGTGGGTGTTTTGTAGTACATGGAGTGACTGCTATAAACACACACACACACACACTCACACAATAGCCCATAAGCCATCAGTCTCTTGCTCCACAATGAAGGTTCATTAAGCTCTATACGGCTATAAGCCATGTTCAGCTCAGTGCAGCGGTCAGGGCCACTACAGCCCTGGCTAATTCAGCCTCTTTGCATCTTCTGTCGTTAGCGTGGGCCTGACACAGCGTTGTACTCAGAGAGAGACCTCAGAGCTGCACAGACACTCCTGCCATGCCAAAACTATTTAAGGATATCTCACATTTAAGAATAGTGCTTAAAAGGCTTTAGTGATGGAAAAACCACACATTAAATAATTCCTACATGTCTGATGTAGCCCTCTCCCTTGAGAATGGGCTAACACTGTCACACATTGTCAACATATGTTTGCTTATGTATTTATAGTTTTTTTTTTCTTTTCACATCCATGGCTATCTCTGTGATATACAGCATTATCTTAACCCTAACCCTAACCCTATCTCTGTGATATACCACTATAATGTTACACAGCATTATCTTAACCCTAACCCTAACCCTATCTCTGTGATATACCACTATAATGTTACACAGCATTATCTTAACCCTAACGCTAACCCTATCTCTGTGATATACCCCTATAATGTTACACAGCATTATCTTAACCCTAACCCTAACCCTATCTCTGTGATATACCACTATAATGTTACACAGCATTATCTTAACCCTAACCCTAACCCTATCTCTGTGATATACCCCTATAATGTTACACAGCATTATCTTAACCCTAACCCTAACCCTATCTCTGTGATACCCCTATAATGTTACACAGCATGATCTTACTTTAGTTTAGGGAGTGTTCCTCCCCCAAAATGATTTGTTAATTGATAAGACATGAACCTTCACAAAATATTCACGTTATTTTTAGCTTATCCACTATTTCACGCATATCTATACATATCTATGCTTCATCATTATGTCAGTTTCACATAGTGTCAGTTTTTATAGTTTCCTGATCACCCCCCCCCCCACCCACACACACACACACACACACACATCACACATTAGCTCATCTCTCCATCTCTCAGCCTTAGACAAGATGATCTTATCTGCATGCTGTCTGTGTGAAGTATTCTTTAACGAGTAAATTTGGGGATAGGGGAGCTCAGTGTATGTTTCATTAAATCTGACCTTAAGAGCATTTCCTTTGAGAGGGTGCACACACACACCTGAGTATGCCCAGACACACACAAATGTGCACACAGGTTGGCTTTCCTAATGAGGTGACACACACACACACACACACACACACACACACACACACACACACACACACACACACAAGTAGAGGCTAAATAGTTCCACCACACACACACACACGCACACACACAGTGAGAAACTGGAAGAAGAATTAAGCCTTCATTCTGAGTCCTCCTCCTCTCAGCTCCTCATCTCCAGGGCTGACAGGCCAAGGCTTGGCCTCTAAATGGCTGAGCAGAGACAGACAAGCTGCAGTCCTTGAGTGAAGTTTCCCAGGAATTTTAATACGCATAAAACCTCCATTTTGAATGACACCTTGTTAAAATCCATGCTGCCCTCGTGATATTTTTTCTCTTTTTAACTGACAGATTTAATGATTCTGACAGCCTAAGCCTGGGTTTTTTGACTGGAGAGCTGCATGTTAGACCCCTATGTTTTCAGTTGATCTAAACAAAGCCCAACTTTGCAACAGGCAATCAGTCATACAATTACAATCAGACACTTCAGTCTCAACATGCCAATTTCACTCACAAGGAGACAGAGAGACAAACCAAACCATAAGGAGCTGCCGCTAACCCCCCTGAAGTGTGCGCACACACACACTCTCTCACTCTCACACACACACACACACGCACAAAGCAAAGCATATGGATGAGCTCCTAAACCCAGTGAAATGAAGCGCACACACACACACACACACACACACACACAAAGCATAAGGATGTGCTAGTAAAGCCAGTGAACTTAAGACTTCCTGCCTCTGCAGGGCTCTGAGGGGGGGTCTGAGGAGCAGGGACTGTGTGTGTGTCTGTGTGTGTGTGTGTGTGTGTGTGCGCGTGTGCGTATGTGGGAGGGGGGTGTCTGAGGAGCAGGGACTGTGTGTGTGTGTGTGTGTGTGTGCGTGTGTGTGTGTGTGGGAGGGGGGTGTCTGAGGAGCAGAGATGGTGTGTGTGTTTGTTTGTGTGTCTCTGTTCAAGTGTCCTAGTGTGCAATCTAGGCATCCTTGTTGTACTCAGACTGAAGATAACTATACTCAGACTAAACTAGTCATCCACAGACTAAAGATATCCATCCTCAGACTAAACTAGTTGTCCACAGACTGTAGATATCAATCAAAAAGACTGCAAAAAGACTCTGGACTGTGCAATTAGGACTGTAAAATGCACCTTAAAATGCACCTTATTTATTACCCATCATAGCCTTATTTGTATATATCAACCATATTGTATATATTGTTCAGTAGTTTGTAGTTTGTACATATTTCTGAACCTACACTGCTTCTCTGTGCATCTGTGGGCTGCTCCGAACAACATCTCATTACACTTTGCATAGTGACAGTAAAAGACTTCTGCTTCTACACACACACACACACACACACACACACACACACATACACACTTTGTATAGTGACAGTAAAAGACTTCTGCTTCTACACACACACACACACACACACACACACACACACATACACACTTTGTATAGTGACAGTAAAAGACTTCGACTTCTACTTCTACTTCTACTTGTACTCAGAAGCTCCTCTGTGTCTGCCAGAGGGGAGAGATGAGAGCCTGCCTGCCAGTCATTACATTTCTTATTTCTGGTGCTGTAGTTTAGTCTAACTCTACTGTCTGTCTGTCTCTCTCTCCCTCTTTTTTGTTTCTCTCTCTCTCTGAATACACTTCTTTACACAGCCAGCATGGGAGAAAGGGCTTGTTTGTCTGTCTGTCTCTCCCTCCCTCTCTCTCTCTCTCTCTCTAAATAAGCCTCTTCATACCTGCATGGTGGAAAGCACTCTTGTCCTTCGGCTCGTTCAGCCCTTTACAAGAGGCATGCAAGTGGTGGAAGAAATGTTCTTCCTTTCTTTCTTTCTTTCTTTCTTTTTTTCTTTTTGTGTGATGTGTTCACATAGAACTTTGTATGTGTTGTTTGTCGGCTCATTTGCGACTGCTTGGAGTCTGCTTGGACCCTGATGATCACCATTTACAGTAATATAGTTCTCTTCATCTTTGTGAGTGTCTGTGTGCAAGGGGATCCATGCTCTGTTACCTCCATGTAAATCATGTGGGTGGGTGTGTGGGTGATGATTGTGTGTGGGTGTATGGGTGATGAGTGTGTGGGGGTGATGAGTGTGTGTGGGTGTATGGGTGATGAGTGGGTGTGGGGGTGATGAGTGTGTGTTGGTGTGTGGGTGATGAGTGTGTGTGGGTGTATGGGTGATGAGTGGGTGTGTGGGGGTGATGAGTGTGTGTGGGTGTGTGGGTGATGAGTGTGTGTGGGTGATGAGTGTGTGTGGGTGTGTGGGTGATGAGTGTGTGTGGGTGTGGGGGTGATGAGTGTGTGTGGGTGTGTGGGTGATGAGTGTGTGTGGGTGTGGGGGTGATGAGTGTGTGGGGGTGATGAGTGTGTGTGGGTGTGGGGGTGATGAGTGTGTGTGGGGGTGATGAGTGTGTGTTGGTGTGTGGGTGATGAGTGTGTGTGGGTGATGAGTGTGTGTCGGTGATGAGTGTGTGTGGGGGTGGGGGTGATGAGTGGGTGTGTGGGTGATGAGTGTGTATGGGTGATGAGTGTGTGTGGGTGTATGGGTGATGAGTGTGTGTGGGTGTATGGGTGATGAGTGTGTGTGGGTGTGGGGGTGATGAGTGTGTGTGGGTGATGAGTGTGTGTGGGTGTGGGGGTGATGAGTGTGTGTGGGTGATGAGTGTGTGTGGGTGTGGGGGTGATGAGTGTGTGTGGGTGTGGGGGTGATGAGTGTGTGTGGGTGATGAGTGTGTATGGGTGATGAGTGTGTGTGGGTGTATGGGTGATGAGTGTGTGTGGGTGTATGGGTGATGAGTGTGTGTGGGTGTATGGGTGATGAGTGTGTGTGGGTGATGAGTGTGTGTGGGTGTGGGGGTGATGAGTGTGTGTGGGTGATGAGTGTGTGTGGGTGTGGGGGTGATGAGTGTGTGTGGGGGTGATGAGTGTGTATGGGTGATGAGTGTGTGTGGGTGTATGGGTGATGAGTGTGTGTGGGTGTGGGGGTGATGAGTGTGTGTGGGTGATGAGTGGGTGTGGGGGTGATGAGTGTGTGTGGGTGTGTGGGTGATGAGTGTGTGTGGGTGTGTGGGTGATGAGTGTGTGTGGGTGTGGGGGTGATGAGTGTGTGTGGGTGTGGGGGTGATGAGTGTGTGTGGGTGATGAGTGTGTGTGGGTGTGGGGGTGATGAGTGTGTGTGGGTGTGGGGGTGATGAGTGTGTGTGGGGGTGATGAGTGTGTGGGGGTGATGAGTGTGTGTGGGGGTGAGGAGTGTGTGGGGGTGATGAGTGTGTGTGGGGGTGATGAGTGTGTGTGGGGGTGATGAGTGTGTGGGGGTGATGAGTGGGTGTGGGTGATGAGTGTGTGTGGGTGTGGGGGTGATGAGTGTGTGATGCATGGAAATGAACTGATGAAATGGGGGGAACCTCAGTACTCTTTTACTCCCTGGTGAGTGTGTGTGTGTGTGTGTGTGCTTGTGTGTGTGTGCATGCGCAAATGATTAGTGCTCTATTACCCCCTGGTGTGTTGTGTGACACAGTGTATGTGATGACATGTGTGTGTGTGTGTGTGTGATATCCCCTGGTGTGTTGTGTGACAGTGTATGTGATGACAGGTGAGTGTGTGTGTGTGTGTGGTGTGTGTACCCCTCACTGCTCCCTTGATCAAGGCCCCTAACCCCTCACTGCTCCCTTGATCAAGGCCCCTAACCCCTCACTGCTCCCTTGATCAAGGCCCCTAACCCCTCACTGCTCCCTTGATCAAGGCCCCTAACCCCTCACTGCTCCCTTGATCAAGGCCCCTAACCCCTCACTGCTCCCTTGATCAAGGCCCCTAACCCCTCACTGCTCCCTTGATCAAGGCCCCTAACCCCTCACTGCTGTAGCAGGCAGCCAACTGCTCCTAGTTTGTGTGTATTTCGCTTCACTTCACTTCACTGTGTCACTGCGATTGGGTTAAGATCAAAAGAGTATAGATTATCATTATTATTAACACACACACACACACACACACACACACACAAACAGTGCCTCAGTGATAAGGGCAATAACACAGCCAAGGGAAATAGATTGGTAACATCTTGAGACCAGTGAATTTTCTCCCTCCTGTTTGTCTCTAAAGTGATGTGGGGAAGACGGGGAGAGTCAGAGACGTGCAGAACAACAATCTCCCTTCCATCTCAAAACTCAAGCTCCTTCTCCATCTGTAGTATCTAGTGTTTTTGCCCTGGTAAATATTCATGAATGATGAGGTATGTAGTATCTAGTGTTTTTGCCCTGGTAAATATTCATGAATGATGAGGTATGTAGTATCTAGTGTTTTTGCCCTGGTAAATATTCATGAATGATGAGGTATGTAGTATCTAGTGTTTTTGCCCTGGTAAATATTCATGAATGATGAGGTATGTAGTATCTAGTGTTTTTGCCCTGGTAAATATTCATGAATGATGAGGTATGTAGTATCTAGTGTTTTTGCCCTGGTAAATATTCATGAATGATGAGGTATGTAGTATCTAGTGTTTTTGCCCTGGTAAATATTCATGAATGATGAGGTATGTAGTATTTAGTGTTTTTGCCCTGGTAAATATTCATGAATGATGAGGTATGGTGCTCTGGAAATACTGTTTACTGACTCTGCCTTAGCTTGATGCATCTCTGCTCAGACCAAAAGGTTCACTTTGTCTGCTGTCAGCCTCCACTTTAGGTAACAAGCACAGTTGATCAAAGTTTTGTCTAGTGCAATTGCTCCAGCATATTAAACACTGCCCAAGACCTCAAAGGATCCACCGAAGTGGAGACATTTGACTAGTTAACTAGTGTGATTAATCTTATAAGAGACTTTGTAGGTTTTTTCAGTATTTTGTATCTTGCGTTAACTTACTGAGATAATACAACGTGTTACTGAGATAATACAACGTGTTACTGAGATAATACAACTATTTATAAGTACATTAGATCTTAAAAAGCCACACTGTTGAGAGAAAGAGAGGAAGGGTGGCTACAGTGGTTAGAGTGTCAGAAAGCTACTTAATGTATTTTTTGGGAGTATATATGTCTTAGGGTGTGTTTAGTGTATATGTCTTAGGGTGTGTTCAGTGTATATGTCTTAGGGTGTGTTCAGTGTGCATATCTTAGGGTATGTTCAGTGTAACTTGAAGTTGAAATTCTGAATTGTAAAGCCAAGAAGTGTTAATATATCACACAGAATATCTGGCTTCAAAACATATTTCAAACTCAAGCAACCTTAACAAGCACTATTTTCTTGTTGCATTGGACAGATCAGTTTGCTTGTTATAAGTTATTTTTAGCTTGTAATGAGCCTTATTTTCTCATTTTTGGAGAGGCACTGTACTTGCAGGATATACAATAGTGTCTAGAGTTCAAAAGGATGTTGCTATAGACTGGCACTACTCATTACCCATTACCCATTACATGACTACTCTGCTGCCATGACAGTGATTAGCACCGTGGAGTTAGGACTACGTGACACCTGTTGTTCATGACTGCATGTCGCATGTGTTGGGTTAGGACTACATGTTGCATCCAGATTGTCAGTGGAGTTAGCAAACTTGGTTAGTCTCACCCTCTCAAACACACACACACGCACACGCACACATAAATGAACTGAAATAGAGAGACAAAATGTGAAAATAAGTCATAAGTTTTAGGAAACGCTGCATGTTCCAACTCCTTCTCATTTTTATGCGTGTCCATTTTGGTGAAAACAAAACAACTTAAATGAGAGAGAACTGGAGATTTACTGGTGTAGCCTTTAAATGACTGTGGAATCAAAAAAAAATCCAAATCCTAAAAAACGTCAAAGCAAATGAACAATGTTATCTCCCGCTATCACGCTGAAGTAATAATCTCTTCTGGTATTGTTGCACTTTGATGTTATTGCGGTAATTAGATGCATCCTTCTATTCTCCCGAGCAAGAGCAAAGAACGAGGAGAGAGAGAGAGAGACCTTTCAGGAGTGATCAAGTGTCAGTGTGCAAGCCCAAAACTGAGCTTGACATTAGAGACTGAAGCGCTACACCAGTGCCCACATGTGATCATCAGACAGATAGACGTGAATGAGCAGCAACGCTAGCATGGCCTCTGAGTTAGAAGCACAAACAATTCACTTCCCCTTATTGTCTCTCATTCACGCCACTGTCTGCTTT
>JAIFZK010000209.1:930000-940000 GCA_027481765.1 Tenualosa thibaudeaui | reverse complement strand
TACAAACACACACTGGAACAGGCTAACAGTACAAACACACACTGGAACAGGCTAACAGTACAAACACACATGGGAACAGGCTAACAGTACAAACACACACGGGAACAGGCTAACAGTACAAACATGACAGCTTGGCTCACCAGTACAAACACTGACTGTTTTAGTCTATCGGTACAAACACATCTGGAACAGGCTAACAGTACAAATGCACACTA
Organism: Tenualosa thibaudeaui; assembly: GCA_027481765.1. NCBI lineage: Eukaryota > Metazoa > Chordata > Actinopteri > Clupeiformes > Clupeidae > Tenualosa > Tenualosa thibaudeaui. Next base: position 939,785 of record JAIFZK010000209.1, on the reverse strand, counting down.
GAATAGGCTAACAGTTCACTTCAGCACACAGGAACAGGCTAACAGTACAAACACACACTGGAACAGGTTAACAGTACAAACACACACGGAACAGGCTAACAGTACAAACACATGTTGGAATAATCTAACAGTACAAACACACACTGGAACAGGCTAACAGTACAAACACACACAGGAACAGGCTAACAGTACAAACACACACGGGAACAGGCTAACAAAGCACAGACAGCAAAATCAGATTCAAAAAATGACAGCTTGGTCACCAGTTCACTGATGTTTTAGTCATCGGTTGTCCATCAGTTAGGCTCTTTAAAATGCCATAGAATACTCCATTCACTTCAGCGGGACCTTCCAGCGTTCCATAGTCTGAGATGTCTTGATAGGAGTGTTGCTAAGAATAACATTCCGCTGTTAAGGAAAGTGAAACAGAATGTTGCCATAATCAATCAGCTGATCTTCATTTAAGTGGCATAAGTGGGATAGCGTTCTGTGAGGTGTCATTATCATGGACCAACTGCCTTCAGTGTGATTCAAGAGTCCTCAACAGGTGTCAGACTCCCATTGCTCCGTCAGAACATTAGCCCTTACATATATGTAGTCATGTATGTGTGTGATGACTGAACACATACACACACACACACACACAATCCACTGGTGTTTAGCTCATCGGTTCTCCAGCAATAAGCCTTTGGGTTGCTGCTATTTCACCATATCTGGTATTTTTTTTTATCTGTGTGTCATGTCACCAGCAGTGACCATCATCTATCCACCTGGGTTCTTATCATCTTACCAGCACCCATGCACTGTAAACCAAACCAGCAGATTCTCACTGACATACCCATGCACTGTAAGCCAAACCAGCAGATTCTCACTGACATACCCATGCACTGTAAGCCAAACCAGCAGATTCTCACTGACATACCCATGCACTGTAAGCCAAACCAGCAGATTCTCACTGACATACCTACACACCATCCTGCCTTGTCTCTCTAATAGGGCTGCTTATCACTGAAGTGTTGAATACAGTAATAAATGATGACTATGTAATGTCACGAATCTCATCTGTGTGTAATAGCACAAAGCAGCACACTCATTGACTTGTTTATACTGCTGTTTTTACATTAGTAGAAGCTGTCTCTGAGAGCAGGTGCAACAAGCAGATGCAGAGATCTTATTTAACGGAACAGCATTTTCAAACTGCAGATTATTTCTGTAATATGTATTGGATTAATGTCACAACATGTTTTATATTAGATAATTCATATTATAAACCCCATGTGTTCTAAGAACAGAGGTATCCTGATGATTGGTTATTCATTCATTCATTCATTCATTCATTCATTCATTCATTCATTCATTCATTCATTCATCCATTCATTCATCCATCCATCTGTTCTTTTATTTGTTCAGATGGTATGGAAATACAAACACACACCTGGTTGCCATCCATAAAGAATTAAAGAATAAAACCCCAGTGAAACACACATACACACACACATACACACACACCTGTGTTGTGTGAGTGTGTGTGTGTGAGTGTAAGCTAGTTACCCTTCCTGTGAGGCCTTGTGGACCTTGTGTGTGGTGTGGTGTGGTGTGTTATCATTTTTATAGTATTTATAATGGTTGAGTATATCATTCCTGTGTGCTGGGACACGTGCATTACAGCCATGTAAATCCTCATTGAGACCTGCACATCTCCTCTCTTCTCTCCTCCTTTCTTCTTTTCTTCTCCCTCCTCCATTCCTCTGCTCTCTTGTGCTCTTCTAATTGTGTTTTAGCTGCCTCTGTGACGTTACGCTCGGGGGGATGAGCTATGCCCTGTCGTAAAAGACCCACACCAGGGAGTGCACACACACACACACACACACACACACACTATACATTCATGTATATGTGTCCCGCCATAAAGGCTTCATACCACACTAAGAAACATCCTGTATGCACACACACACACACACACACACACACACACAAACACACACACACACACACACGTATGTGTATATACATACAGAATCTGCCCTTATAGCTGTTTTGTGGATGCTTAAGCCATTAGCAGGTTACCTTTTTTTTGTTTTTATTCATGATTTTAAATAAAAGTATGCAAAACCCTCGAACAATGGAACTATGGTGTGAAAAGGCCAGAGTTCTCCTTTAAACAACACTGTCCATGTCAAACCCCTCAAACAACAGAACTGTAGATTGAATAGGCAGAGTTTTCCTTTGTCTGTCAGTGTGTGAACTGTATTCTGAGGTGCATGCACACACATCATCTCTCTCTTTCTCTGTCTCTTAGATTTTATACATTTTAATCTCCCTCTCTCTCACACACACACACACAGTCTCACTCACATACCGTATTGTCATAGATCTCTCTGAAATCTGTTCAGATTTGTTGTATAATGAGATCCCCCTGCCCTTTTGTGCTCTGAAGTCCTACATTGTTTCATGTGCCTGATCTAATTTCATATATCCTCTCTTCTTTTCTCTTTTCCTCTGCTGTTCTTCCCCTCTCTCCTCTCATGTTGAGCAGAAAGAACAGAGTGAGCTTCACAGGAACTGAGAGGAAAATTGGATGGAAAAAAGAGATGAAGTAAGGTAGAGAGAAAGGAAGACATGCACAGTTAGAATGAAGGAGGGAGAGTAGGAGTGGAGGAGTGTAAACAACCACAAGGGAGAGAGAGAGAGAAAGAAAAGAGAGAGAGAGAAAGAAAAGCAATTGAAATAAATATTGAAAATGAGGTAAGAAAGATGAAATTGAAAGAGAGGAACATGTGTGCGACAGGGAGAAAGAAGAAACATGTGAGCGGGGCTGATTGTGATGCAAAAGGACGAGGAGAGAGAGAGGGATGAGATGACAGATGAGAAAGTCTGAGTGACACCTAGAAAGAGATGGAGACCAGCTGAGATAGTGAGGGACCAAAACCCACAGCTGAGAGGCAGGCACAGCACAACTGTCACTTACACAGCAGTACTGTAATAGCCTACGCTTACTCATTCTGCCTCTCTCTCACACACACGCGCACGCACACACACACACCAACTTATAATCCCTTTCTCACTGTTTCTTTCCTTTCCTACACCTCTCACTCCTCTCTTTCACTGTCTCTTCTACTGCTGTATTTTTCTTTTCTTTCTATCTCTGTCTCCCTCCCTCTCCCTCCCTCCCTCTATCTCCCTCTCTCTCTCTGCCTCTCTCTGTCTCTGTCACCTTCCCTCTCTCCCCCCTCTCTCTCAGTCTCTCCCTCTCTCTCTCTCTGCCCTGATCTGTCTTTGCCTGTCACACACTCCTATCTTCCCTCTGTGTCCAGGCTTCCATTACAGATATCCTCATGTCTGACCTTCAGCGCATATCTATTAATTACACGGAGGTCCTGTTCTTTCCTAATGAGAATAATAAGTCAATTAATAACTACATGGGTAAGGGTATGACCTCCTAGTGTGAGACGGCCACCTAACAGTAAGTGTGTGTATGTGTGTGTGTATAGGTGTGGTGTGTGCGCAAGGGCCTGTGTGTGGTGATGGAGATGGTGCTGGGGCCGTGGATGTAACATAAAATGGCTGTGGGAAATGATGTTCACATACACACACACACACACACACACACACACACACACACCTCTTCCACCATCTCTCCCCTCCCAAAAAATGATGACAAACTGCCCCCCTCACCTCCCCTCCTGAATGACGAGATGCCCTTGGAGGGGTAATTATATTGGGGTAGGGTGTGAAAGGGCCGTAAACCACGGCGGGTGTCGTCGCAGACGTGAGGATCGGCTTTGGGCTCCGTGCTGCATCTAGTTGTCATGTGAGACGGGATGAGAAGCGCAGGCACGCTGCGCTAAGCTAAGCGCCCTCGTAAATATCACCATCATGCTGAATAAATAGAAGGCGAAAACAAATAGCCTTAAATCACTGGCCTTAGAGCAGCACACACACACACACACACACACACACACACACACAGGGCCATCGGAGCATCCCCAGGGTTATTTACTGGGGCCCGTCAGCCAATGTGGTCAGGGTGATAATGCAGCCTTTATAGGCTACATAAAACCACCACTCCACACACACACACACAAACACACACACACACATACATACTTACATCTATAAACCCTTGTGCATACACACAGATATATAACATCTACACAAACATAAAGAGACACACACACACAAACCCTCTTTCACACACATAGACAGACATGTGCACATGCACACACACACATTTCAACACTGTCCCTGGTATATAAACTCAAGATTTGCTATGACTGCAGGAGCCTGGGAGCAAAGGACTGAGAGAAAGAGACAGAGAGAGAGAGAGAAATGGAGCCAGTGATAAACCAATTCTCCATCACAGTTCAGAAGCAAAAATCAATAAGTATTCAAATCACCCTTTAACCTTAACAAGTCCTCACCTGTCCCTAACTTCACCTTTGACCTTTAAACTTAACAAGACCTCACCTATCCCTAACTTCACCCCTTACCTTTGACCTTCACTAGTATGCATGACCCTGTCAACCCCTTGTTGCGCTGTGGTGCTCCCCATCTCCCTCTTTACATGACCCTGCCCATGACCTTTTACATCCTCCTACCTCTGTCCACGACCCTGTCCCCTTTTGCCTCTGTCCACGACCCTGTCCCCTTTTACCTCTGTCCACGACCCTGTCCCCTTTTACCTCTGTCCACAACCCTGTCCCCTTTTACCTCTGTCCACGACCCTGTCTCCTTTTACCTCTGTCCACAACCCTGTCCCCTTTTACCTCTGTCCACGACCCTGTCCCCTTTTACCTCTGTCCACGACCCTGTCCCCTTTTACCTCTGTCCACGACCCTGTCTCCTTTTACCTCTGTCCACGACCCTGTCCCCTTTTACCTCTGTCCACGACCCTGTCTCCTTTTACCTCTGTCCACGACCCTGTCCCCTTTTACCTCTGTCCACAACCCTGTCTCCTTTTACCTCTGTCCACGACCCTGTCTCCTTTTACCTCTGTCCACAACCCTGTCTCCTTTTACCTCTGTCCACGACCCTGTCCCCTTTTACCTCTGTCCACGACCCTGTCCCCTTTTACCTCTGTCCACGACCCTGTCCCCTTTTACCTCTGTCCACGACCCTGTCCCCTTTTACCTCTGTCCACGACCCTGTCCCCTTTTACCTCTGTCCACGACCCTGTCCCCTTTTACCTCTGTCCACGACCCTGTCCCCTTTTACCTCTGTCCACGACCCTGTCCCCTTTTACCTCTGTCCACGACCCTATCTCCTTTTACCTCTGTCCACAACCCTGTCTCCTCCTACCTCTGTCCACGACCCTGTCTCCTCCTACCTCTGTCCACGACCCTGTCTCCTCCTACCTCTGTCCACGACCCTGTCCCCTTTTACCTCTGTCCACGACCCTGTCCCCTTTTACCTCTGTCCACGACCCTGTCCCCTTTTACCTCTGTCCACGACCCTGTCCCCTTTTACCTCTGTCCACGACCCTGTCCCCTTTTACCTCTGTCCACGACCCTGTCCCCTTTTACCTCTGTCCACGACCCTGTCCCCTTTTACCTCTGTCCACAACCCTGTCCCCTTTTACCTCTGTCCACGACCCTGTCTCCTTTTACCTCTGTCCACGACCCTGTCTCCTTTTACCTCTGTCCACGACCCTGTCTCCTTTTACCTCTGTCCACAACCCTGTCTCCTTTTACCTCAGCCCTATTCTTTACACTACATGCCCCCATCACCCATATTCTATTAATAACTGAATCATGACAAACTTGCAGACTTGCAGCCTGTGGAGTCTGCCTATTTATATTTAGTTGGAGCTACATGACTAGAAAATGTTTAGTTTGATGTTAACACAAGTTGAATTTTATGATTTTCCATTCATTAGAAGCTCAATTTATGGTGTTGGTTAGGCATCTAATGCTTATTTTTAAATTAAATAGTTAATTGTGTATGTTGCATATGTCAACTGAACCATACATGGAAGAAATTGTCTTCTTAAATGTAGTTCCTATGCCTACTTACTAAACTACATTGCTTAGAGTAATAGCTGTGATTTGTTTAGTTTAAACTTAAAGTAATGCTTTGTTTCTCTTTTGTTTATTTTAAAAGTTATCAACCTAATCAAAGTTACTATTTAAATCCACTATCTACTTATCTGCTAAATCTACCTGGAAACAATATTGCAAACCTCAATAAACCACAACTAAAGGAAGATTCGTCCTTCAGACGAAGTTAGAGCAAGACCTGAGTGAAACCTGACATAACTTGACACATAAAATTCTACAACCTTTCCCTTTCAGTGCTGCCCCTAATCTATGCCCCTATCACTGCCCCTGGTCTATGCCCCTATCACTCCCATTCTCTCAGTGCTGCCCCTGGTCTATGCCCCTATCACTCCCATTCTCTCAGTGCTGCCCCTATCACTCCCATTCTCTCAGTGCTGCCCCTGGTCTATGCCCCCATCACTCCCATTCTCTCAGTGCTGCCCCTGGTCTATGCCCCCATCACTCCCATTCTCTCAGTGCTGCCCCTGGTCTATGCCCCCATCACTCCCATTCTCTCAGTGCTGCCCCTGGTCTATGCCCCCATCACTCCCATTCTCTCAGTGCTGCCCCTGGTCTATGCCCCTATCACTTCCATTCTCTCAGTGCTGCCCCTAATCTATGCCCCTATCACTCCCATTCTCTCAGTGCTGCCCCTAATCTATGCCCCCATCACTCCCATTCTCTCAGTGCTGCCCCTGGTCTATTCCCCCATCACTCCCATTCTCTCAGTGCTGCCCCTGGTCTATGCCCCTATCACTCCCATTCTTTCAGTGCTGCCCCTGGTCTATGCCCCTATCACTCCCATTCTTTCAGTGCTGCCCCCAGGCCCCTATCCCACCTTGAGTCCTCAGGTGGGTCTCGACATGGCTGTTAAATTTTTGTAAAGTTTTCCATTAAAGCGGTGCTGTGGTGAAGATTAAAAGCTGTTAAATGTTGTGCTCTCCTCTCCATAATCTCCTGCACAGTCCAGTCTATACGGAGCCATTGAGTTTCTCATTCAGTAGTTCCTTTGGACAAACCACAACAGTGTGTCTCCCTCCTCCATTTTTATTTGCAACCCAGGCCGACACACACACACACACACACACACACTTCCACCACCGGCATAAAGGTCAACTGGTGCCTCTTTCCCTTTGTGTCAAAAGAGGAAGCTTCAGCAAGTTTCTCGGCCATTAAGCCCAGGAGACACAAGGTGAGGACAACCCTGCTCACTGAGCAGCGTGAGGCCCAGGGGTCTGGGTAGTACATAACACTGCTTAAAGCTGTCATACCCCAGGACGCACACACACACACTGACTCTCTCACACACACACACACACACACACTCTGAGATGTCTGAGATGTCATTCTGAGATGCTGAAGCGGCAGGGCCACAGCTCCTGGTCAAAGCCCTTAATGAGTCGTTACTCGATGCTCAGAGTCGCATTAAATGACAAGAAGTGTTGCACGCCTGATGAAGGGTTGGGTGAGGGTTATAACTCACCTCACAAGTACATTCAGTATGTAATAGGTTTGACCAGTGACCTCATGCTCCAGATCTGTCCTACTGGTAGCTTCAGCCCTTCTCTCTGAATGTAATGTTTTTGTGTGTTTGTGTGTGTGTGTGTGTGTGTGTGTATGTGTATGTGTATGTGTATATGTGTGTGTGTGTGTGTGTGTGCGTGCGCACTATTGCAGATTTACGAGTCTGCAGGTTGCGGATGCTTTATCATGGACTGGCTTGCCTGTATTCTGTGCAGGAAACAGACAAATTGCATTAAAGCAATTGATTGACAAGAGCAGAAAAACAAGGGTATCTGACGCAGTTATAGTGTCTAGCTTATATGCAAATACACACTCAGACTCCATGGTGTGTGTGTGAGAGAGAGAGAGAGAAAGAGACTTTGTGTGTATTTGTGTGTGTGTTTGTGTGTGTGTGGTTCAACACAAACGTAGCGTCTCTTTTACGCACATAATCTGTTGAAATTATTAGTGTACATTTAATTGCAATCAAATAGAGCAATAAAGCCAGTCAAGACTAGTCAATGCAAGACATAAACAAGCCACAATTAAAGCTTCAAGCATCAGTTGAAGAAGCTTTCTGTTCCCATTTCCTGAAAGTGGCAGCTAACTACCAAGCTAGTTGTGCACTTGACCCAAATAAGACATGGAATTGGGCTGTTCATGGGGCGGTCATCATCAGCAGACTGACCTAGGACGTCACAGACAGTTCAATTAAATCATCTGACAAGGGGGGTTGAGAGATCCTCAGACATCCCCAACACACACACACACACACACACACACACACACAGACACACAGACACACAGAGAGAGACAGCCAGACAGTCTAAGCAGTCCAAGCAGTAAACTATATATAATAGGGACATTTTATTCCAGTCTTGACAGAAGTAAAAAAACATCACTGATTGTCACCTTTGAAAACAATGGGCTTTCTGAGGGTCCGTACACACTGGAGTGTTTTTAGGTTTAGTATTTTATTGTGGTGGCCATTCATTCTGTGGCTGCCCTGAAGCAACATCAGCGGCTCCCAGAGTGGACAAAGGTGGCAAAGATGCCCACATAGCTCCAGCTCCACCCTTCACCTGTGTGGCAGTGTCCCACAACACTGTGTCTGTCAGTCAGTCATATACCAGTGTGTGTGATACACCAGTGTGTGTGATACATCAGTGTGTGTATTACATCAGTGTGTGTATTAAATCAGTGTGTGTGATACATCAGTGTGTGTGATACATCAGTGTGTGTGATACATCAGTGTGTGTATTACATCAGTGTGTGTGATACATCAGTGTGTGTGATACATCAGTGTGTGTATTACATCAGTGTGTGTGATACATCAGTGTGTGTGATACATCAGTGTGTGTACTACATCAGTGTGTGTACTACATCAGTGTGTGTACTACATCAGTGTGTGTGATACATCAGTGTGTGATACATCAGTGTGTGTGATACATCAGTGTGTGTATTACATCAGTGTGTGTGATACATCAGTGTGTGTATTACATCAGTGTGTGTACTACATCAGTGTGTGTATTACATCAGTGTGTGTATTACATCCATATCACTCAGTGTTCTGTTCCTGTCTGTATATGAATATTCATTGATCTGATATTTTATATATTTTATATATTTTCTGTGTGAACACTATTTTTCTCAGCCCGCAAAACCGTGAGACTTGTCATGTGTACAGGGCCTGAGAGTGGTCCCAAATATTCAATATACACACATACACACACATACACACACACACATACACACATACACACACACACACACAAATTACTTTGTTTGTAGCTTCATGTGCTCAACAGTAGTGCTCATAGCATTACATGTGTAATGCAATTTAGTATGCACATGAGCATACAGTCATTTACAAACCCCCCCACACACACACACACACAGTTAACACCTAAACAAAATTCTGACACATAAAATACTTAACACACACACACACACGTGCACACACAAGCACAGAAGGAGAATACTAAGCATATGTATTAGGCAACCTTGGCTGCCAAAGAACCTAAAGCAGAGAATCAGATCATTTATGCGATTAGTCGCAACAACACAGAGAGTGGGAGGGAGAGAGAAAGGGAGAGGGAGATAAATACAGAGAGAGAGCAAAAATGCAGCATTCAGAGAGGGAGAGAGAGAGAGAAATACAGAGAGAGAGCAAAAATGCAGCATTCAGAGATTCCCAGATTGGCTTGTGTGTGCCAAGCCATCAGTGAGGTTAAAATCTCCATAATG
>JAIFZK010000209.1:922500-925000 GCA_027481765.1 Tenualosa thibaudeaui | reverse complement strand
TATTAACTTTTTCACTCTCTATTTCATTCAGATAATGACTTTCACTGATGGTAAATATAATTCCTCTTCATTAATCGATGCTGGGAATAGCCAAGTAAATATGATAAAACTGTAGAACAAGTATTAAATCATCATAAACATCTGACAACTGAGATTTTGTTCCAAACATGCATATGATTTATTTACATTGAAATAAAGGACACCTGTTCAAAGGCCTAGACCTATTCAAACAAGGGGAGTGAGTCTTACACACACACACACACAGACACACACACAACAGAGTAATTAGACCCAAGAGTGTTTTTGCTAGTGTCACAAAAACTAAATACATAAATCAAAATAAAAAGCTACTATTCTCCACCCTGTGGGGAATTCCAGACCATCTTAGTGAGGATGCGTTGACTTTTTCTCCCCGTCTGAAACAGTATTTTGGAACTCTGAACCCCATCAGCAGAACAGTGGAACTGTGAACCACATCAGCAGAGCCGTGGAACTGTGGACTCCACATCAGCAGAACCATGTAACTGTGAACCCCATCAGCAGAACCGTGGAACTGTGAACCACATCAGCAGAACTGTGAACCACATCAGCAGAACCGTGGAACTATGGACTCCATAATCAGCAGAACCGTGGAACTGTGGACTCCATAATCAGCAGAACCGTGGAACTGTGGACTCCATAATCAGCAGAACTCTCCCAAACTAACGCAAAACAGGGAGGAGCACATGAAACCAAGTTACAGCATTACAGCATGATGAATCACCTTGTTACCACACACACACATGCACACACACACACACACACACACACACATACACACACACACACTGGATCAGATCCCACACTAAGCTGAAATGATGATGTATTGACGTTCCCCCATCAGAAATCATATGCAGCTCCGTGCAGATCCCAGCCTCATCATTCCTCTGCTCATAAGGTCTGGCCACTTGTTCTGCATTTGCATGCATTTATGTGGTTGGCTTTGTGAGTGCTCTCTACGGTTCTACAACACTGATCATCACATTTGCACACACACACTTACTCTCCTCTCTCTCTCTCTCTCTCACACACACACACACTCAGACAAACATACTCATACACACACACGCAAGGTGGGTTTTGAGAAAGTCTCTCTCTCTCTCTCTCTCTCTCTCACACACACACACAAATGCAAGGCGGGTTTTGAGAAAGTCTCTCTCTATCTCTCTCTCTCTCTCTCTCTCTCTCTCACACACACACACACACACAAATGCAAGGCGGGTTTTGAGAAAGTCTATCTCTCTCTCATACACACACACACACACACACACACACACACACACACACACACACACACACACACACACATGCAAAGTGGGTTTTGGGAAAGTCTCTCTCTCTCTCTCTCACACACACACACACACATACACACACACACAAACGCACACAGTGTTGAGACAGCTCTGAGACTCCCTGGCTCGCAGAAGTTCCCTAAAAACTTGTGAACTATGTGTGTCTTTTAGTTGAAACAGCTTTCAGCAACCTGCAGCTGTCTTCTCCAGAGAACTCTCTCTCTTTTTCACACACACACTCTCTCACTCTCACTTTCTCTCTCTCTCTCTCTTTCACACACACACTCGCTCACTCTCACTTTCTCTCTCACTTTCTCACAGATACATAGTAAGACATCCAGTATGTCTGTGGGTCTGTTACTGTAAGCACTCAGACCAGGTGTTGTGTGGACTTGTACACCCTCTGAACTTCCTGAAAAAACAGGTCTTAAAGTCTTAAAATGAGACAAAAAAAGGATCCGTGGAAATAATGTTAAGGGTCAAAACTCTGGGATAATGTGATGGTGTGACTTCTTCACACATAGTGTGACTAAATCCCATTTAATGACAGATGCTAGTGGGCATGCCGTTACTCCAATGAGACGCGAGACCACATCTAAAGATTACTCCAGTGAGAGACTAGTCCAGACCACATTTAAACATTACTCCAATGAGACACGAGACCACATCTAAACATTAGTCCAATGAGACACAAGACCACATCTAAACATTACTCTAATGAGACACGAGACCACATCTAAACATTACTCCAATGAGACACTAGTTCAGACCACATCTAAACATTAGTCAAATGAGACACAAGACCACATCTAAACTTTACTCCAATGAGAGACTAGTCCACATCTAAACATTAGTCAAATGAGACACAAGACCACATCTAAACTTTACTCCAATGAGAGACTAGTCCACATCTAAACATTACTCTAATGAGACACAAGACCACATCTAAACTTTATTCCAATGAGAGACTAGTCCAGACCACATCTAAACATTACTCCAGTGAGACACGAGACCACATCTAAACATTACTCTAATGAGACACAAGACCACATCTAAACATTACTCTAATGAGACACGAGACCACATCTAAACATTAGTCCAATGAGACACGAGACCACATCTAAACTTTATTCCAATGAGAGACTAGTCCAGACCACATCTAAACATTA
>JAIFZK010000209.1:902500-917500 GCA_027481765.1 Tenualosa thibaudeaui | reverse complement strand
TGCAAGCGCATTAGACCACTCTGTGTGTGTGTGTGTGTGTGTGTGTGTGTGTGTGTGTGTTTCCTCTGTTTCCTCCAATGCCTCTGACATTGATTGTGTGTCTGTGTACATGTGAGTGTGAGATACTCTGTCTGTGTGTGTGTGTGTGTGTGTGTGTGTGTGTGTGTGTGTGTGTGTGTGTGTGTGTGTGTGCTTCTGACATCCATGGAGAAACCTAGTTACATGGTCTGTGTGTAATCACAGTCTCCCCTGCAGCAAACTTTCTAATTAAACACAAACAGCCTCTTTTGTTGGAAGCTAGCGTCTTACACACACACACGCAAACACACACACGCAAACACACACACACACACACACACACACACACACACACACACCTTGTGTTTCTCTCCCTCCACTCAACTCTACCACAAAGGTCTGATCCGTCCCTGTTAAGCTGGGTATCTTAATTGGGAAGAGGAGCGAGCCTCATCTGCCCTGGTGAGGGTTCTAGCTTTCCCTCATGGCCTTTTCAAATCCAAACAGCCCAGGTAGTCAGGCCAGACACAAAGCCCACCACCCTACACACACACACACACACACATACACACACCACACATACATATAGACACACACGCATACACGCACACACACCACACATACATATAGACACACACGCACACACATATAGACACACAAACACACACACACACACACACACCACACACACATATAGACACACAAACACACACACCACACTCACACACACACACACACACACACCACACACACATAGACGCACACGCACACACACCACACACACACCACACACACACATATAGACACACAAACACACACACACCACACACACATATAGACACACACACACACACACACACACATATAGACACACAAACACACACACCACACACACATATAGACACACAAACACACACACCACACACACACACACACACACATAGACACACAAACACACACACACCACACACACCACACACACATATAGACACACAAACACACACACACCGCACACACACGCACACACACCACACACACACATATAGATACACAAACACACACACACACACACCGCACACACACGCACACACACCACACACACACATATAGATACACAAACACACACACACACACACACACGTCATCCACTTAGAGAGGCACCACTCGTAGGTGAAGAAGCCCTACTTCAAAGCCAGGTTGTGTTTCCTGCTGCTGCGTCTGCCATTGCTGCTAGGAGACGAGTCTGGAGAAGCAGGGAACTCTCCCTCTCCCCTGCTGCCTTCTTCTCCTGCTCGCTGGGAACAGACAGGCTGTGCGAGGGAAAACGGCTGCAGTTTATGCCAGGGAAACCACAAGCATGTTCCTGCCTCTTCTGTTAGTGTGGCACGGCGCTATGGGGTTAATGGGACTGCTGTGATGGGAGGGAGCAATTCCTTTCTCTGTTGACACAAACCACTAACCTGTCATAAAGCATCCTTAGCACCAACACAGCATTCTTAAAGGGTGTGTTGTAAGTTAAATTTGCCTGTGAATTTAAACATAACATTGTTCAGTAGGATTTGACGAATGTTCATGACTAATTTTATATGATTTATAAAAATTGTTTTTAAAAGGACTAATTTTAGCCAGTACTCATCAGTGTTCTATTGGGCATTCTATTGGGCATACGGCATGAAAGGTAAACACAGCATTCGGAAGAGCCGGTTAATAAAATCCATTATTCTCCACGGTGAATCTTACATTTTTACCCAACATGACATATTCTTAACCAAATTATATTTGGGAATTCTGATAAAGTCTAAAAAAACATCTGTAAATGTTTAATTTATTAATTTATATCAAATACATATTTCACTGAATATTCAGTTCTTTGTCCATTACTCTACACATTAATCAAAAGTAGTTGTTAACCTGCAACACACAGAATGAGCAACAAAATTAGCTACAACATCGACTGAATAGCATTGGCTGCTGGTTTGCTATTTGGTCGATGCTGTACCAGATGTTCTTCTACCACTCAACCTTGGACTGTGACTTTGAACAGCAGGGTTGACAATTTTCCATTAGGCACTGATGGTTTCAGGGACGCACCATAAACAATGAAACCTTCATCAGACAAACAAAGTATTTAAACACTTTCAGACACCTCCATATACGCACGCACGCACGCACGCACGCACGCACGCACGCACGCACGCGCCTTTCTCTCACTCTCTCTGTCTGTACTTAATGATTCTTTTCATACTTTGGACACAATTCCACTGCTCTGTATCCCCTCAAGCTGTGCCATTCTCTCCCTCTCTCTCTCTCACACACACACACACACACACACTCACACACACGCATACACATACACATCCTTACCCTTTCATAAAAGCAGCCTTTTAAAACCATCCTCCCCTCTATTCCTGTTTTTTTGCCTCTCTGCCTCTCTGCCACCCCTCCTGTCTGCGCTCACAGAGGAGAGGCTTGTCCTCTTTCACACGTTGCTGTGTGTGCTGTCGCCGTCTCTCACTCACACACACAATAAAGGGGATGTGTAGCAACGCCCAGGGTGCTGAGCTGCCCCTTCTTTTCTTTGGGGAATTAGAACGGGCAGGCGGTCAGGCAGAACTCACAGGGCAGTGTATGTGTGTGTGTGTGTGTGTATGTGTGTGTGTGTGTGTGTGTGTGTGTAAATTTCCACCCCTCAATCCCCCTCTAAGCTCTACCTCCTCTCCACTTCACTTCTTCCCCTCCCTTTTTCATCTTCTCTCATTATTCTCTCCATCCCTTACACAGTCTTCTCTTCCTTCCTCACTCACTCTACAGCCTTTTCTTCCCCTCACTCACTACTCTTGTTTCTTTCCTTCATATCAAATCCCTCCTCTTCTTTTCTTTCTCCTCCCCTTTCCCTTCTTTTGTCCTTTTCTGCTCTTTACCCACTTTCACCCTCTCATTTTCCCTTTCCTTTACACCTCCTCTCCTCTTCACTTCTTCTCTCTCTCTTACACCCCTTTTCTTCTTTATTTTCTTCTTCTCTTCCCTTCTGTCCTTTCTTCTAAACTCTTCTCTTCTTTCCTTTCTTCTCTTCTCTTTTCTATTTCTCCACCTTTCCTTTCTTTTTTTCTTCTCGTCTTTTCCCCACTTTTTTCTCCTTTCTCTCCTCTTCAAGTCATTTCCTCTTTCTTCCTCTCTTTTCTTCCTTTCTCTCCTTTGCTCTGTCCATTTCCCTTTCCCCTCTCCTTTTTACATTATTGTTTTCTCCTCTCCTTTTGTTACTTCTCCCCCTCTTTTTCTCTCCTTTTCTCTTTCATCCCCTCTTCCCCTCTTAGTCAACATGCATTTATAGATCACAGCAAAAGGCTTGAAGCTACAGCATGACATTGAAAGTGAAGTCACCCCCCCCCCCCACCCCACCCACACACACACACACACACACACCGCCACCCCTCATACCATCTCTAAAGTTATGACACACTTTCAGGTCTACTTTGTTAGGTGATTTAATGCCCAGAAATGTACACACACACACACAATGTAGACATCCGTGAACACAAACTCACACACTCACACTTCCTTCCACACCTCTGCTCCACCTCAGCCTCCACCTTCCCTGTTCTCTCTCTCTGCTTTCTCTTCACGTCTCCAGAGGAGGGGAGGAAAAGGGAGGCATGGCCGCTAACAGAGCGCTGGAGTGTGAAATTTTTCATTTACTCTAAAGTTTGGTGACGCAGAAACGTCTCGGGCTTGAGTTGCTCTCGGCTGGCCCTAACTAGCTGTCAGAGTGCTGTATTATGTTAATGTACACCTGCCACTCCACCTCCCTCCCTGGATCCACTCTAAACAGAAGTTAGTGTCTCGCTGCCTTGCTGTCGTAACAAGACATGACCTGCGACCGTGGATATCTTCAAAAACAGTTGATTTTGAACATCCATTAAAGGTAGAACTTATGTGTGATGTCATCCCGTTCTGGCACTTTACTGCCAATAGGAAATCCGATCTGTCCGTATCCTGCACAATTCATATCTGTATCCTTTCGTTTGTGGTTGTTTGCAAAAGTCAGTCAACCCGTAGTCCTGTTGTTTCACAGTGCAGAGTGCTGTTGATAGGTATGAGAAGAATTTGGTGCCACGTAGATCTAATAGCAACGCGGCAATTAACGCTAACTGATGCGGGCAAGGAGGTTTTGTTATCTTATGCCACCAGCTGTTATCATTGGCTGCCAGTTCACAAATTTGGTCTACACTGTAGCGTTCTTCTACTTCCTGCTGAGAGATCAGGGATGTGGGCTGCTCAAGTCTGGCCCCTCTCCACGTCTCTTCCCAAGCAGGAGTTTTTCATGTTGTACTCATATGTACTGGTAGTCTTTAAGTAGATTAAACTCTATAGAATAACATTTTGGCCCACAGACATTCTCCATTTTATGAAGTCATGGCTTGCTTGAGGAGTTTTTTTTTTTTTTTAACTCTCATCTTGTCCTTTTTTGTCATCTTTTCATGTCCACCTCTATTGTAAATGTGTACAATACAGAACTCTGAACTAAGTATTTCTAATACAAATGATCTGTGCATGCACGCATGCAAGCCACTCTAGCTTAACCAAGTACAATTATAAAGAGATTTACGTGTAAAGCTTCACTATTTCCTTGTGTTGGTTGCATATGCACAAATATATTGACTTATAACCTGGCAATGAAATTACATCCACAGTTTATTTACATTCAAAACCAATTAATTTAAAATTCATATTTATAATTCATAAAGTTTACATTAAAAGCTGAAGTGCATTCAGATTTTATTCCTGCGCTCTGAAATCTTCTCAAGTGCCACCAAGATATGGTCACATTTGGCATCAGATGACAGTGTCCTCTTCTTCTCCATCATCTCGTTTGGAACAGATCCCCTCTCTTCCTCTCTCTCTCCCTGCTCTCTCTCTGCCTCTCTCTCTCCCTGCTCTCTCTCTTCCTCTCTCTCTGCCTGCTCTCTCTCTCTCTCTCTCTTCCTCTCTCTCTGCCTCTCTCTCTCCCTGCTCTCTCTCTGCCTCTCTCTCTCTCTTCCTCTCTCTGCCTCTCTCTCTCCCTGCTCTCTCTCTGCCTCTCTCTCTCTCTCTCTCTCTCTCTCCCTGCTCTCTCTCTTCCTCTCTCTCTCCCTGCTCTCTCTCTGCCTCTCTCTCTCTCTGCCTCTCTCTCTCTCTCTCTCTCTCCCTGCTCTCTCTCTTCCTCTCTCTCTCCCCTGCTCTCTCTCTTCCTCTCTCTCTCCCTGCTCTCTCTTCCTCTCTCTCTTCCTCTCTCTCTGCCTCTCTCTCTCCCTGCTCTCTCTCTGCCTCTCTCTCTCTCTTCCTCTCTCTGCCTCTCTCTCTCCCTGCTCTCTCCCTGCTCTCTCTCTCTCTCTCTCTCTCTCTCTCTGCCTCTCTCTCTCTCTCTCTCCCTGCTCACCTGCTTTTCGGCCCTCAGTGAACACATGTGCCCATGTTGAATAGAGAAGGGTTATGCAAGGACACGCACTCACATACAAATGCATGCACACACACACACACAAACCCACACTAGTCAAATGAACACATCCAGTGGTTGAGGGTTGGGAAGGACCTCACACACACACACACACACACACTAACACAGCCAAGCACTCTTGTGCTTGGAGGAGAGGTGAAGAGAAGAAAGTGGAAGAAAGAAAGGAGGGGTGAAAAGAGTGGGGGGAAGAAGAGAGGAGTGAAGAAGAAAAAAGAGAAACTAAAGAGAAACTAAAGAAAAGAAAGAAACCACCAAAGTGAGCAGAGAAGGATATAATGAAAGGAGGAAAGGAGAGATTCGAGGAGAGGAGAGGGGAGGGGAGACTGGTGAAGAAAAGAAAGAGGAGAAGATAGATTAGAGGAGATAGAGGAATAGAAAGAGGAGAGGAGAAATTGGAGGGAAAAATAAAGGTAAACAGAATTAAGGAATTAAGGAAGAAAAAGAAGAGAAAGAATAATAAAAGAAATTAAGCAAAAGCTAAAAAAGGTCAAGCTAGTCCTGAAGTGTATTCACCCCCCCCACACACACACACACACACACACAGGGACCAGATCCACCCACACCAGCAAATCTCCATTGTCTACTTGAAGGAAATTGGCTTTGAAAATGGGCCCTTAAGATAAATACCTACAGACAGGCGTAATTAGTGTCTAGGGGAGCCTGCGATAATTGTTCGGTAATCCTGGTCCTCATTTGAATAGCAATAGCCTCTGCTCTGTGTGTGTGTGTGTGTGCGGGTGTGTGTGTGTGTGTGTGTGGGTACCCAGACAGGGCCCTCAGTGCAGACAATTAACGATGCCAATCTGGTAAGGCCGCCAAGACGCGCCCGAACAGATTTGAAATCTCAGGGTTGATGGGAAAATTGGACTGCAGACGGTTCCTCAGTCTGGGGTAGATCTGGTCCCTGTGTGTGTGGGTGAGAGAATAAGAAAGAGAGATGCAGCTAAATAGAATCATATTGTACATGCATACAGAGAATTCACACACACACGCATACACCTTACATATATCCATACATGCACACATACATACGTGCATACACACATACAGCATCTATATGTAAGAGATAAACAGCCAGCGAACTGTTATACGGAAAATAACGCACAAGGCGGAGGCAAAGAACTGCACAACGCAAATTCGGAGGGTTGGTGTGTGTGTGTGTGTGTGTGTGTGTGTGTGTGTGTCACCTAATAATTATGCCCCCCTTGAATGTCAAATTCAGAGTGTGTGTGTGTATGTGTGTGTGTGTCACCTAATGATTATGCCCCACTTGAATGTCTTCATCAGTGTATTGATCAAATAAACAAGTGGATGTCACAAAATTTTCTTCTGCTCAACACAGATAAATCAGAAGTAATTCTGTTTGGGGAAAACAAAATTAATAATTCCCACTATTCTTGACACAAGGGGGATTAAAACAAAAGATACTGTTAAAAGATCTTGAAAAAAATGATTTAAGTTAAAAATGATTTGGCAAAACTAACCCATGCCTTTATTTACAATACTGTTGACTATTGCAATGGCCTTTTCACAGGCCTGCCAAAAACAACAGTTTCAGCTGATTTAAAATGTGGGTCCTCACAAGAACAAAAAGAACAGAGCACATTACTCCAATTCTAAGGTCCCTTCACTGGCTCCCAGTAAACTATTGAATTGACTTTAAAGCACTGCTGCTTGTGTCTCTGAATGGGACAGAGCCTAATTACCTCTCTGATATGTTTCAGCAATATAACCCAATCAGATCTCTCAGATAGTTGCAGAAAGGTTTGCTGGTAAAACATGTTGTTAGAACAAAGTGTGGTGAAGTAGCCTTTAGCTGCTATGCAGTTTAGCTATGGACCCAACTCCCAGAGGACATCAAAAAAGGCTCCTACTGTTGGCAGTCAAATCTAGACTAAGACCAAGCTGTGATGCTTTCTGCTAACTGCAGTATCCGTACTTCATTTAAACTTTAATCATTTATTATTTAATTTTTACTTAATTTTATTACTTTACTCCAACTATTTTTATCAATATAATATTACCTGACTAAAATGTAATGAATTTATTTGTACTATTTATTTGTACTGTATCACCGATGTTTTATTTCCAATCACTTACTTTTTTCAGCTGCCTTGTCTGTTTGCAACGCAGGTGAATTTGTGGGTATGTGGGTTTGAGCTCTGTACTTTTCCACAGATAGGTGGCTCATTAGTAGTCACCAGCTGCTTCATTCTCTAAAAATGATGCTTTTCCTATGTAGCAATCATCATTTTGTTTATTTGATAATTTATTTATTATTTATTTGATTCTGATTTCTTTTTTCTCAGTCATTTGTATGGCATTTTATTTTCTATTATTTACTGTTCTTTGCCTTTATCTTTGTAAAGCACATTTAATGAATATGAAGTGCACTATATAAATAAACTTGACTTGCCTTGCCTTTTGAGTGTGTGTGTGTGTGTGTGTGTGTGTAAGTGCATGTGTGCATGTTTAAGTGCGTGTGTGTATGTGTGCGTGTTTGTGTGTGTGTAAGTCTGTGTGTGTGTATTTCAGCTATGCCTCCAATTGATGCAGCACATTTACATAAAACACTGCAAAGGCAACTGCAATGTGACTCCCAGACAGAGAGAGGGTGATACTGTGTGTGTGTGTGTGTGTGTGTGTGTGTGTGTGTGTGTGTGTGTGTGTGTGTGTGAGAAGAGCGCATGTGTGAGAGAGAGCATGTGTGTGTCTATGAGAGACAGAGATAGAACACCATAATTTGTACTCTGTGTCGTGTTTGTTCCGATGCTGTTTACATGATTACATGATTGTGTGTGTGTGTGTGTGTGTGTGTGTGTGTGTGTGTGTGTGTGTGTGTGTGTTCAATGCTGTAACACCCACTTGAGTTTTCTTGCATACACAGTGAGCTCTTGTGAGTTAAAGGCTCGAAGAGCCGACAGAACGACTAGCACTCAGCACACTACAGACAGGAAACACTCACTCTCTCTTAATTACACACACACACACACACTTCTTCTTTCTTTCTTCCACTGTCTACTCTTTCCTCTCCCCTAAATCCTCTTCTTTCTCTCACAACAATCTTCCTGTGTTTTATTTTTTTCTCTTAGATTCATCTTCAATTCTCTCTCTCTCTCTCTCTCTCTCTCTCTCTCTCTCTCTCAGCCAGCTATCACTCTTGTATCCGTCAGCTGGTCTCTTAGTGACTCCCGATGCTGGTCTCTTCGTGACTCCCGATGCTGGTCTCTTAGTGACTCCCGATGCTGGTCTCTTAGTGACTCCCGATGCTGGTCTCTTAGTGATTCCCGATGCTGGTCTCTTAGTGACTCCCGATGCTGGTCTCTTAGTGACTCCCGATGCTGGTCTCTTCTGACTCTTCTGATGCTGACTCATCTGTGGGATTAAGCAAAACCTAGATCATTGTTTGTGTGCAGTTCAGTCACAAGAGCTTTCTAACTTTCTTCTTTTTGTTAGTCTGTCTCTCTCCCTCTTCCTATCTCTCTCTGTGTCTCTCACTCACTCCATCTTCCTCCCCCTCTCTGTAGTTGTTGTCTGAACCACACACAACAGACACCCAGACAAATTCAAATAGGTCTTTTCAGTGAACATTTCCAGCCAACTATTTGCATTAATGTGCTGCTAGTTGCTGAAACAGGAGTTCTCCACAATCAGCCAACCGCAGAAAAGTCCAGAAAAATCACAGCTTTAGTTGGCTGCCAGTTTATAACGATCCCACCATGACATTAGACCTCAAAGATGCATGCATTAAAGCTGGATGCCACATTAAGTTATGCTTCCTGCATAGATTAAATATAAACAATATACACATCCAATACATGACACATGTCTAGCGTGTGCTGCAGAAGATGGGAGGACTAATAACCCCTCTATTATGCAGAAGAGACGAAAAGCAGGGAGAAACACTCCAGTATAAACGGAAGCACAGACATAAACACTCCAGTATAAACTAAAGCACAGACATAAACACTCCAGTATAAACGGAAGCACAGACATAAACACTCCAGTATAAACTGAAGCACAGACACTCCAATATAAACTGTGAGACATAAACACCAATATAAACTGAAGCACAGACATAAACACTCCAGTATAAACTGCGTCACAGACATAAACACTCCAGTATAAACTGCGTCACAGACATAAACACTCCAATATAAACTGTCACAGACATAAACACTCCAATATAAACTGAGTCACAGACATAAACACTCCAGTATAAACTGAGTCAGGGTTTTGAAACTGAGCACTTTTGTGAGGACTTTGAACTTGATTCTGGACAAAACTGGTCAGCAGTGAAGCTGGACAATTATAGGGGTGACGTGTGAGGAACATTTTGTATGGGTGAGGACTCATGGGAAGACATATGGAGAACAAAGTGTGTCCTGTACTGTCCTCTGGGCTCTAACTATTCTCTGCTTATTTGCCCCCTTCTTCCACGAGAAGAAACTGAAGCCTCATTTCCCCAGTTGCACGTCACACACACACACACACACACACACATACACACACGCACACACACATGCACAAACACACACACACACACACACACACACACACGCATCTCCAGAGTTGCAGTTCTTTGGCCGGCTCCTGTCTGCCATCCAAATGAACACTCTCAGGATGGCGAGGACTTAAAAAGCTAGGCTGAGCGCTCTGCAGGTGAATAATGCAGTAGCCAGCTACAGTGTGTGTGCGTGTGTGTGTGTGTGCGTGTGTGTGCGCGTGTGTGTGCATGTGTGTGTGTGTGTGTGTGTGTGTGCGTGTTATATCATTCACACAAGCAGAACATTTCTACAGCTCCACCTGCTTTTGTCCTAATCGCATCTGGAAGAGTATTGGCAAAGATGAAGTAAACCGGGACAGAAGTATTGATTAGCAGGACGGGGCAGAAGCACTGATTAGCGTCGCTATTCATTGATCCACCAAAGGTTCCTGAAAGTTGAGAGAACTTGTGAGAAAACTAGAAGTTGAAGGCACTGGATGCAGATGATGAACACTGGATCTGGTGTCACATCTAAATCTGGTCTCAGGTCTGAATCTGGTCTCACATCTGAATCTGGTCTCAAACTGGTCTGAAACAGTTTCAGCCACAACTTTGGTGAAAAAAAATGAATTATTTAAGCAATCTATCACAAGTGGGAGTGAAGTTGTTTGTGTGTATCCTCACCTGTTTTGACCCCGCTAACCACACCCCTCTTATTTTGCTTTTATACAACAGTTCCATTGACAGCTAACAAAGTTAGTTGAATAAAGAGACTGAATTGTATTTCATTTTGTTTTCATTTCTGTTCGTTCATCCTCCACCCCCCAAAATAGTTCTCAGCTTAGTTTTGCATCTCCTGTTCCCAAGCAGCACAACAGTTAATCAACATTCACATCGGTCAACACAACAGTTAATCAACGTTCACATCGGTCAACACAACAGTTAATCAACGTTCACATCGGTCAAGACAACAGTTAATCAACGTTCACATCGGTCAACATAACAGTTAATCAACGTTCACATCGGTCAACACAACAGTTAATCAACGTTCACATCGGTCAACACAACAGTTAATCAACGTTCACATCGGTCAACACAACAGTTAATCAACGTTTACATCAGTCAACTCAAGGGAAAATGCAGAGATTATTAGCTGTGAAGAGTCACCTATGGTATATTGTGGAACATCCTCACTCCTAGTGTCGCATAGAATGCATCTCATCCAATCAGAAATTGCGAAATAATTTGACCGGACCTAACTGTTGTATAAATGTTGTCATAATATTACTGTAAAACCATGTCATGTGACATTGTGACATCTTCTGTCCAATCAAACTGTGTGTCTAATAATTTTCCCTTTGCATATTTCACGTTACTACTTCACGTTCTCTGTGGGTAAGAGAGGCAGCTAAATCCATCATGAAAAGTCTTTGTTATCATTTGTCATTAGGCCCATGAGAGGCCCTTAGGATAAATCAAGTGTTTGGGGAATCTGTAATTAGTCTTTATTAGACACAGACATCACAGCAGGGCTGGGACAACTAGGGAAACACACCATATCAGAAGGCATCACACACACACACACACACTACGGACACACACAGACGCCATATCAGAAAACATGACCCACCTGGATATAGTCATGTTTGTTTCAGAAAGCCTCATAGATAATCAAATGTTCTGGGCCTTTGCAATTCTGCTTTACCATACACACATGGGGCATGGGGCATAGCAGACAACACTTCTTTATCATACACACATGGGGCATAGCACATGACACTTCTTTATCATACACACATGGGGCATGGCACATGACACTTCCCTGTTCTCATATACACACGGGACAGAGCAATGAAGACACTTGCAGGACACATAGACACCACATGAGAAGGCATCAGAATCCACATAAAGCCCATCATGTGTCTACACACACACACTCTCTCACACACACTCACTCTCTCTCACACACGCACACACACACACACACACATACACTCACACAGACACTCTCTCTCTCACACACGCACACACACACTCACACACCCCTCAGAGCTGCTCTTCTCTAAGGGTTTCCACACTAAAAACACGTCCCTAAAGCAATCTGTAGCCAATTCCAGTGGGAGGGAGTTCATACACATTATGCTTCAGTGCCATTCTGTTGCATATACCCTGAGTATTCACTTTGTGTCGACACCACTGCATTTTAAAAGCACTCAGCTGCTGGGGCTCCTGAGGTGAGATATGAGAGTGAGGGAGGAAGAGGGAGACAGAGAGAGAGAAAAAGGAAGGAAGAGAGAGAAGAGGGTGAGAGATTAAAAAAGATAGAGACAGAGAGGCAGGGAAAGAGAGTGAGTGAGAGAGAGAGGTGCAGCGAAAGAGAGAGAGAGGAGAGCAAGATGGAGGGAAAAAAGAGAGGCCATTTTTTGTATCTTATCACAGCACTTTATCTCTTTAGTCCATCAGTGCTCCTCAGACACTGATAGCAGAGATACAATTCTTCATCTCTCTCTCTCTCTCTCTCTCTCTCTCTCTGTGCGTGTGTGTGTGTGTGTGTTTCTCTTTCAATCTTCTTTCCTGTCTGCTTGGCAGGTCTAAAACAGACATCTAAAACAGGTCTAACACACATACACACACACAGAAAGAGAGAGAGAGAGAGAGAGACCTCTGGTGCATATGTGACAGGTCAGAAGCTTATCCTCTCAGCAGTAAGGAAGACTCTTACAGACTCAGCAGTGGTTTAGACTCCAGACTCTTACAGACTCAGCAGTGGTTTAGTCTTCAGACTCTTACAGACTCAGCAGTGGTTTAGACTCCAGACTCTTACAGATCAGCATGTTTGACTCCAGACTCTTACAGACTCAGCAGTGGTTTAGACTCCAGACTCTTACAGACTCAGCAGTGGTTTAGACTCCAGACTCTTACAGACTCAGCAGTGGTTTAGTCTTCAGACTCTTACAGACTCAGCAGTGGTTTAGACTCCAGACTCTTACAGACTCAGCAGTGGTTTAGACTCCAGACTCTTACAGACTCAGCAGTGGTTTAGTCTTCAGACTCTTACAGACTCAGCAGTGGTTTAGACTCCAGACTCTTACAGACTCAGCAGTGGTTTAGTCTTCAGACTCTTACAGACTCAGCAGTGGTTTAGACTCCAGACTCTTTCAGACCCAGCAGTGGTTTAGACTCAGCGGTGGCTCTTTCCAGACTCAGCACTGGATTAGACTCCAGTGGTCTTTCACTCTGAGCTTTGGTCTAGACTGGGCTTTGGCTCTTGAGCTCTTACAGACTCTGATGTGGCTTTGCCACCACTCTGAGCTTTGGTCTATGGGCTTTGGTCTGTGAGCTTTGATCTGTGGGCTTTGGTCTGTGGGCTTTGGGCTATGGGCTTTAGTCTGTGGTCTTTGGTCTTTGAGCTTGGTCTGTGGGCTTTGGGCTGTGGGCTTTGGGCTGTGAGCTTTGGTCTGTGGGCTTTGGGCTGTGGGCTTTGAGCTTTGGTCTGTGGTCTGTGGGCTTTGGTCTGTGAGCTTTGGTCTGTGGGCTTTGGGTTGTGGGCTGTGGGCTTTGGGCTGTGGGCTTTGGGTTGTGGCTTTGGTCTGTGAGCTTTGGTCTGTGAGCTTTGGTCTGTGGGCTTTGGGTTGTGGCTTTGGTCTGTGAGCTTTGGTCAGTGAGCTTTGGGCTGTGGGCTTTGAGCTCTGGTCTGTGGGCTCTGGTCTGTGGGCTTTGGTCTATGGGGTTTGGTCTGTGAGCTTTGGGCTGTGGGCTTTCGGCTGTGGGATTTGGGCTGTGGGCTTTGCTGAAGGTCTCCGAGCCCTCCAGCCATCTGCCAGATCACTCGACTCGGACGGGGTCAGACAGACTGAGGTCTCATGGGATAGCTGCAGGAGGTCAAGGGTGGGCTGGAGCAACTGTCAACAGAACCGTGCTGACTCCACTTTCTTTTAAGTGCTGGGACAGATACAGAAGGCTAGTCTGGTCAACACATTATGCCCACAAAAAAGGCTCCTTGTGGGTACCGTGGGGGGAAACAGAGGTTCATGCAAGTCAATCAGGTGCTCTGCTAATAGTTATACTTAACACCGTTTAGATGGAGCTTTACTCATTTCTGAGGGCAATGCTTTCAGCTATTCATTTTTTTAATACTGTCCTATGTGCATTGTCAACTTAGTACACCTCCAAACATGATATTGATATTATTAACTTTGGTTGATAACTGTTAGCTTTGTTTGCTTGCTAACTCGCTACACTATCCCATCCATACAATAGACACTGCCTCTGCCCACACAGGCTGATTAATGTGTGTGACTTGAACACACACACACAGAGACACAAACCATGATCAATCTGATATATATTGTATACCCCAGAACAATATTGTATGATTGATTAACCAATATCTGTTTCGGTTTGATTAAAGCTTTCAATTACCCATGACACACACACACACACATACGCATGACACATACACACACACACTTGAAATAAGTTCTCCAACCTCATTTCACCGAGGCAAGCAGGAGAGTCAGTAGAGGGTAGGGGGTCTGGTCTCTCCTCATGCTAAATGTCAGAGCAGTTACAATAATACTGATAGTGATGATTACAGCACTGATTCGTCTTCTCACTGTGTCTTCACCCGCCTGACACTTGAGAAGTACGGCCCCGGATTCTGGGGAAAATCCACAGACGTTGCTAAATAGTCCTCCATGGTCTTCAGTATTGTACAGTACCTACTGCTGTTAATGTGTCTTTGGTAGACATAGTCTTACTGTAAATACTACTTGCAGTGATGGTGAATAAGCAGTTTTACAGTCAGGATAAGTGCTTAATTTTATCCACCAAGGGGTCTGAAAATGGTGTGTGTTTGAGTGCTTAATATTATTCACTGACGGTCTGGAAATGGTATTCAGAAAGGCCTGAAAAATGCCTGAAAGATTTTCAGCAGGTCCTTGTGCATTTTGTTTTCTAATTTAACCATAACCTTGCCTATATTACATTGATCTCAAATACT
>JAIFZK010000209.1:895000-897500 GCA_027481765.1 Tenualosa thibaudeaui | reverse complement strand
CCTTGTTGTTCTACAGCAAACTCACACACTCTTCCTCTTCCTCACACACTCACAAACACACACTCTTCCTCTTCCTCATACACTCTTCCTCACACACTGACACACTCTTCCTCACACACTCACAAACACACACTCTTCCTCCCTTTCTCTTGCCTTTTGCCTTAATCTCAGGCTACTTTACAATGCAATAGTTTGGTTCCAAAGTCTATCCTGCTGTGTGTGTGTGTGTGTGTGTGTGTGTGTGTGTGTGTGTGTGTGTGTGTGTGTGTGTTTGTGTTTGTGTGTAATGTATATGTGACCTTTAATGTAGCAGCCCTCTGTCCCCTAGTCAAAGTGCTAATTAAAACTAACAGCCTTGACTTTCCATGTTTGCTTTTTTGCAGAGTCTGATTCACAGCAGCAAGGCTTTCAAGGTCTATGCCTGTCCCTCTGCAAAGCTGGTCTGCTGCAGGGTCTGTGTGTGTGTGTGTGTGTGTGTTCCTCTGTGAAGCTAGTCTGCTGCAGGATGTATGTGTCTATGTGTGTGTGTGTGTGTGTTCCTCTGTGAAGCTAGTCTACTGCATGGTGTGTGTGTGTGTGTGTGTGTGTGTGTGTGTGATTTTCTTGAATTCAGAATATTAATCTTGTTAATCAATTTTAAGATTTATTCACTTTTTGAAGCAGAGCTGTAGGAGACTATTTTGCTTGTTTCAGGCATTTAAACAGTTCAACACCAAAAGTATGCATCTTTTAAGTCTTATTTGCAAATGCTTACACACAGCATGCCAGACATGTCCAAAACCTTAAATAGTTCAGCAATAACAGCCACACAAGGGTTACATATATCATAATTCTTGAAAGAAACTGAACAGATACTTAAAAAAAGAAAGAAAGCAGAATAGGAAAAATAGACAAACCATCTCCAGTTCCAATTGGAGAAGCTGACAGGTGTTGATAACAGACTGGTGGTTTGTTGTTGTTTGTTGTTGGTGTTTTAAACAAAGTGAGTGCGGACTGGACAAAAGTAGTTAGCTGCTGGAAAGAACTGGAGGCCTGTGCATCTGCAACACTTCCTGAAGAATTTCTATAGAACATTCTAATTTCTATAGAACATTCTATCGAACATTCATTATCTAATATAAAATGACTGACTGTGCACACATCACTGTAAACACAAAACATATATAATTAGTAAAGTAAACAGAAAGTTTATCCACGAAGTCATGGATTTACATTTGAAATACATGAAAATGAATGTAGTTTCAGAAATGCCATGAATTGTTAGTACTTTGAAAGTCACTATACTCCAGATTGCCAGATTGTCTGTGTTTTAGTGATGTCTTTGGTGGTGTTTTGGTGGTGTTAGCGTATATAGAGAGACATTTTTAGCATTTTAAAATGTAGACTTAGTGTTTTGTTAACAAATTGTGCTTTCGATAAGAAAGCGAACTGTTTGGTTAATTGTGTGATGTAGGTGTTTTGCTGTGTTAAGAGTAAAAGTACTTTAAGTTACTTTAAGGTTACTGCAAGTTAGAAATTGAAAAAAACTTACTTAGACCAATGGGACGGGAGGAGAGGAGCACTCAGCAGGGGTGTGCGTGTGCATACGTGTGTGTGTGTGTCCCTGTGTATGTGTATGTGTGTGTGTGAGTGTGTGTGTGTATGTGTGTGTGTGTGTGTACTTCTATAAGAGGCTAGGACCTTCCAGCTTCCTGGGCCAAGGGGATGTGAGAAGAGGAACACTCAGCAGGAGTGTGTGAGAGTGTGTGCCCCTCTAAGGTACCATGACAATGCCTCGTTCATCTTGAGGTGACACACCTGCAGGGTGCAGGTCTCTACCCATGGGTGAGGGAGGTTCAGAGTCAGGGGGAGAGTGTGTGTGTGTGTGTGTGTGTGTGTATGCACGTGTAAGGTGGGATGGTGATTAATTGAGGTGTGTGTAAGGGGTGGCAGAGGGGAACGGTGACAATCTGCTCTTTTGGGAAGGAGCTACCCCCCCCCACTGAGGAGGAGAGAGGGGACAAGGGACATGTGGGTGGGGAGAGGTGTGTGTGTGTGTGTTTGTGTGTGTGTGTGTGTGTGTGTGTGTGTAACACAGAGAGGAGAGGGGTTTGTGTGTGTGTGTGTGTGTGTGTGTGTGTGGTGTCTGTTGGTGTTGGTATGCTCCAGGCTGAACTCCACTTACACACATCTGCAATGCTAATACACCAAGAGATGGATCTGCTATAAGACACACCCAGAATCACAGATAAATGCCCCGTACCCTGACTTTCTGTGTGTGTGTGTGTGTGTGTGTTTGTGTTTGTGTGTGTGTGTGAGAGAGTGAGTGTGTGTGACTTTGTTTGTCACCCACTGACGAGCAAAACATCATTATGATTTATGGCTTAGTGAGGTGTCTGTGTGCGTTTGCATCTACATGTATATGTGTGTGTCACTGTGTGTTTGTCAGTGTGTGTGTGTGTGTGTGTCAGAAGGAGGTATATTGACTGCAGATGCTACTGAATTATAGTGGTAGACAGTA
>JAIFZK010000209.1:887500-890000 GCA_027481765.1 Tenualosa thibaudeaui | reverse complement strand
TGAGAGCGAGAGAGAGAGAGTGCAGGGGGAAAGAGGGAAAGAGAGAGAGTGGAAGAGAGTGTGTGTGAGAGAGAAGAAGATTTAAGTGAAGCTGCCTGGACATTCAGATATTCCTCCTTATCTGTACTGACAGCAGTTTAAACCCGCCAGTCTAAACCCGCCAGTCTGAACCCGCCAGTTTAAACCCGCCAGTCTGAACCCGCCAGTTTAAACCCGCCAGTCTAAACCCGCCAGTCTGAACCCGCCAGTCTAAACCCGCCAGTCTGAACCCGCCAGTTTAAACCCGCCAGTCTAAACCCACCAGTCTAAAGTCACTCATGTCTGAGCAGTAGATAGTAGTTGAAATAGTTATATATGTATGTATATATATATATATATATATATGATATATACATACATACATAATCATATATATATATATATATATATATATATATATACATATATATGTGAAATGTTTTTCATGTAAGTTCTACAACCAAGAAGACTGGATGCTCAAAATTCATGGAATCATCATTCAGGTCATACCATATACCATGACATTGTGTTGGCGTTACCATGGCATTGTGTTGCCTTTATGGACGTGAGAGATTGCTGTGGAATGCATATATTTTAAGAAAGAGAGAGACACAAAGACAGTTCTGATTGGGATACTGAGATGGGTGTGTGAAGCTCAGTTTCCCTGTATCAGACTAGTCCAAGCACTAGCTGCAGGTCCAAGCTCCAAATAAAGGCTCAGTGATGGTGAGGAGGTGGGGTGAAGGCTGAAGGTCCAGTTAATAACAGCACAGCTGCTGTCCATGGTGCTGAAATGACATGCTGGGTCTCAGGAGGCATTGGAGCTGGGATCATTGGCCCTGAGTTTGGGTGCTTGAGCTGGTTTTTACTGCTCACATGTCTATTATGTACATATTTTTAGATTAGATTACATTCAACTTTATTGCCATTACACATGTATAAATACAGGTAGCGAAGTGCAGTTTGGCATGTAATCAGAAGTGCAAAGAGCAGCAAGTGCAGTATATACAGTATGCAGTATGTACAGTTAAAGAGCAAATTATATACAGATAAGAGTAGTAATAATAAATAGGCAGAAGAGCAATTTTCATGAATGCAGCACTGCACTGTGTGGATCTGTGAGGGATGCCTTGTCATGTTCTATGAGGGACACTTTGTTATGATCCAGTTACCCATGGAGACGTTGCTTTACAGTTCAACTTGTCGGATGTTTCTTAGTTTTCAGTTTTTCTTCAAAACTCTTTCTCTCCTTCACGCCTTTTCCCTGACTCGACTCCAAAATAGGATCAGATGTTCTGGAGACAGAAATAAAGGGTTGTTGCTGGGTAGTTGCTGTCCATGGTGCTGAAATATCACACAATGTTACTGAAATGCTCCGCTGTCTCTGCCTTTCTTTTTCTACCGTTGACTGTGCCTCACTCCTTAGACTGTGAGGCAGGGCAGACACTAGGAAAGAGCCTGGATCATGTCTGTGTCTCCTTCAGAAAATATTACCATTTCAGACATATAATGTGTTAGAGACAAAGAGAGCAGAGATCAGTTGAAATGACACAGGCCACCTCTGTCCCTTCAACACACACACACACACGAGAGAGAGGGAGAGAGAGAAAGAGAGAGAGATTTCCAAATCATGTGTTTTGTCCTTTTGTTTCCAAGCCTCCAGCCTTAATCAGAAGCAGAAACTTCAAATAGCTCTCAGCTTCTCAGCTCCACATTTTATGCAATTTATTTACTTTTAATTAAGTTTCTTGAATCAATTAATCTATGAAGCTCATAAAACAACTCTTATTTATTTCTGTTTCCCTGCATGAGTGGCTGCCCTCCTGTTATGACTAAGGTTCACTTACTGTACACAGCATTCAGAGAGTGACACTACTTCAAAGCCACTTGTACTGTAATGATCAGTACAGTCCGTGATTGTGTGTGTGTGTATGTGTTTGTATGTATGTTTGTATGTAGATGCTTGTGCATGTGTGCGTATGTATGTGTGTGTGTGTGGTGTGTGTGTGTGTGTGTGTGAGATTTTAAGCTGTGCCTGGGGTGGTAATAAACTTGTGAGCGATAAGAGGAAGTAAAATGGACTAATCCATTTTATCTAAGGGGGGAGTTTTCACCACCTGATTCCTCTGTATAATGTAATCCAAGGGAGGAGTTCTCACCTCCAAATTCCTCTGTATAATGTAATCTAGGGAAGGAGTTCTCACTTGCGGGTCGTGTGCTACACTTGGGCTATCAGCTAGAGGCCTTCTGGAACCAGTGCTGAATTCTCTATTCATCTGCATTCCTCCACAGTACTAATGCCTGATTGTACTGGGCCCTTATCACAGGCTTGTGTGCTTTGAAGGAAAAAATATTTATTTCTTTAAGAGAAGAAATGTGTTCCTGGAGACAAGAATTCTTTCCAAACTATAAAATCTCCTGTAGCATTTCATCTGATTGCCTTATCTGCTGCACAGTGCTAATCAGACTCTTATCTCCACAC
>JAIFZK010000209.1:855000-870000 GCA_027481765.1 Tenualosa thibaudeaui | reverse complement strand
GACCAATGCAGTTCTCATACCAGGAGGTAATGCAACATGTAAGGACGCTCAGAGGTGTCCCCTAACCCAAGGGGGCCACCTGAGATAAAAGAGCTGCTGCTGTGACTCCTTGACAAGCTCCTTGGTGTGAAGGTCCCAGGTGAGGCCTTCTGTGGTGTAGATTCCCATGAAGTTCACCCTTCAAGTTCACCCTTTCCACTGCTGCACTGTTGACACCGTTGAGCCCAATCAGTCAACTCATACAACTCATGCACTTGCCCTGTGTTGGCCTCGGGTGGGATAGTCACATTGAGTGGATACAGTATCTGTGCAAACTGAGCTAACACCACATCAAAAAGCTAGCCTATCTCCCCTGCCCCCAACACACAAAACACCACACCAGTGATTCAGTCAATCACTGAGAGGCAGTTAGTAGGGACACGGCTATAAGCAGCTTCTGTGGTCTTAATGATGGAGGCTATTCTGCATGCACACACCATTGCAACAATACCACCAAACATGCTATACAGAGAACATCCCAAAAAGGTCCATAGGTTGAGCCATTGAATGTATTGTGGCTATCAGTCCACCTGATGCCTACTAATGATGCTCAAAGAGTCAGAAAAGCATAGAGGGGTTTTATTTATGGGTTACAGTAAACAAACAAACAACATTTCTGAAAGGATCATACATTATGGGATTGTCAACAACACTGCCGAGGCTTAAAAAAAATGGCTCCTTATGATCCACAAGCTCTTCATTCTCCGGGGTGACCATAAAAACAAAAACAGTCTGGTTGTTTAACGATACCCAGGGTCCGAAAACTGAAAACAATCAAACGGGGGCAGCCTGACCCAAAAACAAGAGCCCAGAGTTTCTCCAGAGGGACTGCAAACAGGAGCCAGCTGCCTCTGTGACATGTTTTATTCGGCCCTGGATTCAAACAGAATGTTGGCTTTGTTAAGTTGATATTTCTGCTTAGAAATATACACATAAACACAAACATAAATAAAGGTGATTTCCACCCGCATGGCTAACTGCATCTTTAAGAGAGGAAGCAAATGCTTATGTGCAGGCCCAAAGTGGAGTGGGAGAAGAGAGGGGAGGGGAGGGGAGGGGAGGAGAGGAGAGAGAAGAGGAGAGAAGTAGGCCCAATCCCAGTGCTGTCCATGAATTAGAGAAGAGACAAGCCAATGAGGTAAACAGTAAACACAAATAAACTCCAGTGTAATGGTGCCAGTAAGGCAAGTAATAAATACTAATAACCTCCATGCTGAGGAAAAAGCCTCATTATTGCAGTGCGCTCACAGGACAGTGTTAATGAACAGCAACACTGAACTCCGGAAGACTAGGGACAAGTATAAGGGACTGTCTAAACCAAAACAGATTGTATCACACATAAACTCTCTTATGTGCACACACGCACACACACACACACACACAGCTACACTCAAACAACCATCACAGTCAAACACACATATTCATAAAACATACACACACACTCATATCCCATGGTCCCCCCTGGGTACACTCATTGCAAACGTTTTGTGACAGAAGAACCAGCATACTGTTTTGTGAACCCCCCACAGGCATCTCTCACTCTCTCTCTCTCTATCTATCTCTTTCCCAGGAGCGCTGATGGATGTTCTCACACCTCTTTTCTTTTTCATGTTCCCTTGCTTTCTGCCCCAAACGTCACAGCTGACTCCCTACCCACATCTGACAGAGCCTTAGTCTGTCACTACAGCAAGGAGGAGAGAGGAAAGGAGAGGAGAGGAGAGGGAGGAGGGGAGGGGAGAGGAGAGGAGAGGAGAGAAGAGGAATGGAGAGGAGAGGAGAGGGAGGAGGGGAGGGGAGAGGAGAGGAGAGGAGAGAAGAGGAGAAGAGAAGAGAAGAGAGGGGAAAGTGGAGTGGGGAGAGAAGGGGAGAGGAGAGGAGACGAGAGAGAAGAGGAGAGGAGAGGGGAAAGGAGAAGAGAGGGGAGGGGGGGGGAGGAGAGAGAAGCGGAGAGGAGAGGGGAAAGGAGAGAGGTAAGGAAAGGAGAAGAGAGAAGAGAAGAGAAGAGAAGAGAGGGGAAAGTGGAGAGGGGAGAGGAGAGAGAGAGGAGGGAGAGAGAGAGAGAGGAGAGAGGAGGAGAGGAGAGAGGAGAGGAGAGAGAGGAGAGAGAGAGAGGAGAGGAGAGAGGAGAGAGAGGAGAGAGAGAGAGGAGAGAGAGGAGAGAGAGAGAGAAAGAGGAGAGAGAGAGAGAAGAGAGAGAGAGGGAAGAGGAGAGAGAGAGAAGAGAGAGAGGAGAGGGGAGAGAGAGAGAGAGAGAGGAGAAAGAGAGAGAGAGAGGAGAGGAGAGGGGAGAGGAGGAGAGAGAGGAGAGGGGAGAGAGAGAGGAGAGAGAGAGGGAGAGGAGAGAGAGAGAGAGAAGAGAGAAGAGAGAAGGAGAGGAGAGAGAGGAGAGAGAGAGAGAGAGAGGAGAGAGGGAGAGAGAGAGAGAGGGAGAGGAGAGGAGAGAGGAGAGAGGAGAGGAGAAGGAGAGAGGAGAGGAGAGGGAGAGAGGGAGAGAGAGAGAGAGAGAGAGGAGAGGAGAGGGAGGAGAGAGAGGGGGAGGGGAGGAGGAGAGAAGAGAGATAGGGAGGGAGAAGGAGAGAAAGGCAGCAGGCAGAAGAGAGAGAGAGAGAGAGAAGAGAGGGAAGAGAGGAGAGGGAGAGGGAGAGAGAGGAGAGAGGACAGGAGAGGAGAGGAGAGAGGGGAGGGGAGGAGAGGAGAGGAGAGGGGAAAGGAGAGAGGGGAGGGGAGGAGAGAGAAGAGGAGAGGAGAGGGGAAAGGAGAGAGGGGAGGGGAGGAGAGAGAAGAGGAGAGGAGAGGGGAAAGGAGAGAGGGGAGGGGAGGAGAGAGAAGAGGAGAGGAGAGGAGAAGAGGAGAGAGGGGAGGGGAGAGCCCCAGTCGCTATATAGTAAATGGTGATGTGGTACTGTGGTACTGTGTGCTGTACATTGTGATGATACGTGTGTGTGTGTGTGTGTGTGTGTGTGTGTGAGAGAGAGAGAGAGAGAAAGACACAAATACAGTGTAGGTTGTGGTGCTCACATGTCTTGTATATTATGAAAGTGTTGGGCATGCATGCTCCATATTTTTAGGATGTCTGTGCGTGTGTGTGTGTGTGTGTGAGAGAGAGAGAGAGAGATAAAGAGTTTAAGGTGTGGTTTGTGTTGCTCATGTGTGCTGTATACGGTGTAGACATGTACTGGTGTAATTGCCAGTGACAGATGTGTGTGTAAGTGTGTGTGTGCATGTGTGTGTGTGTGTGGTATGGACAAGCTCCCTGCAGATGGCCTATTAACATTTAAACACTCATGTGTGTTACACACACACACATACACACACACACACACACACACACACACACACATTTAAACACTCTGTATGCACACACCAGTGTGTCAGCCTCATGCATGTTTTCCTCATGTGACAAGTAATGTGTGTGTGCGTGTGTGTGTGATGGGCAAGTGGACTTGAACATGAAAGATAAAACACAAACATTCTGTGTCTGTATTCTGTATCTGTATATGTGTGTGTATGAGTCATTCTGTGTCTGTATTCTGTATCTGTATATGTGTGTGTATGAGTGGTTTTGTGTCTGGCTGTCTGTATCTGTATATGTGTGTGTATGAGTGGTTTTGTGTCTGGCTGTCTGTATCTGTATATGTGTGTGTATGAGTCGTTCTCATGCACTCATTTCTCTTCTGTCTCCTCTGACTGTGGCAGGAATGTAAACAATAGGCCTGGACATGCGCTACATCAACACACAATATGTGAACAACAGAAGCAATGTAACAGTGTCGTCATAGTGGATTGCACAGGGGTGCGTGTTGTGTGTCTGTGGTGTAGATTTATATGTGTACAACACAGCTCCACAGGGCCAGCACAGTTGGCATCAATCTAGTTTCTACTGTCTGCCTGTCAACAGCATTCTTCTGTCAACTGCAATTCAGAGAATTCCGTCTTCCGATTGGCTGTGATGCCTGTCCTTGTTAGAGTGTGAGGACTATGATTGGCTGTGATGCCTGTCTTTGTTAGAGTGTGAGGACTATGATTGGCTGTGATGCCTGTCTTTGTTAGAGTGTGAGGACTATGATTGGCTGTGATGCCTGTTATTTTACATATGACAAAGCAGTAGCACTGACAAATGACCAAAATAAAGCAGAATGGAACTCATATTGTCAGGATGTGTGTGCGGCATGTGTGTGTGCGGCATGGAACTCTGTATTGTCAGAATCTATGTTCATAGAATGTTTCCCCCTGGGCTCCACTCTGACTCCAGTTTGACTCCAGTCTGACTCCACCATGGCTCCACTATAGGTCCACTCTGACTCCAGTTTAACTGCACTATGGGTCCACTCTCACTCCTTTCTGACTCCAGTCTCTCTCCAATTTGACTCCAGTTTGACTCTACTCTGACTCTAGTTTGACTCCACTCTGACTCCACCATGGCTCCACTATAGGTCCACTCCACTCTGACTCTCCAGTCTCCAGTCTGATTGAAATAAAAATTCAGTTTCTTCTGGGACGTCACCAAACGTATTATTTCAAATTGTGCAGGCAATTCTGTAGTTGAATTGGACACTATGAGAGATGATGATGGATTGATGGATGTTGTTGCACAAGTTGTTGATCTTGGTCAAAAGGACACAGTTCATACTTGTAGGATTCTAAGTAGATGGCAGTGGTGGCTAAAGACCTGTCTTTGTGAAGGCTTCGAATGTAAGCTCAAATGTAAGTGTAAGACTCTCTCTCACAAACACATGCCCTGGTCAGACTGTAGTACTTTCTCAAATACAAACACACACACACACACACACACACACACACACTGGTCAGGGTGAAGAGCTCTACACTGAGCTCTTGCTTGGATCGCATTGTCTACTGCCTACCAGACCTGCTCTATCCACTCTGTCTCATGGTTGAATGACTCTTTTCGCTCAATGGGCACCGACCTCAGAGCTGTTGAATGGCATAAAACTAATAATCTATACGATCTAACACAATTCCAGTAACTGCTATCATCCCTCTCATCCAGTATCACTTCTGCAAAAAAGACAAAATTCACAGTACAACTGACACCTGGAAAACTCTTTTCCACCTTCAAATCTCTACTAAACCCACCACCCACCTTCACCCCCTGCAACTGTAACCCAGCTGATAAATAGCTGAGACATAGGCAATAAATAGTGTTAAAAGAGTTATAATAAATATCTGCATAAATAACCCTGATGTATTAACATGAGTGTTAAAATATAAATTGAATGGAAAGGTACTTTTGTTGTATTGTTTGAGCATGGACACTTTTATTTTGAAATGTTTGAAATGATGCCCTCCTATTGATTTTCTTGTGGCACATAGTCAGAATGTAGAGCAGAGAAGATGAACAGCCATTTTGCCAGGTGCCATATTTCAGCTAATTTTGTGAAGGTTTAGCTTTAGAAAGTAATTGAATTAGAGGATAAAGGGTCAGTTAACTAAGAAAAGACTTCGTAATAGTTAATTTGACCAAGTGTGAGTGCTGTTGATGTTCCAAAGTAAATTTTTTGTTGAGTTTTCTTTTTTGAACATGTTCGTTCCTTACGTTTATGGAGTTTGATGATTTCTAACACTCTTAGCTTAGAAGCTTAGAAGCTTTTGTTTACCTTCAATGAGAAACTGGCAAAACATGCATTGTTTGAGAGTGCTATATTAATGCACAAAACATGTATGACTTGACTTGTGAAGTGTTTATTCAAATGCTTTATGGTAGATGAATGTATTTTAGTTTGCACAATTGTAAGCTAACGGTTACAGTCTGAAGCATTCAAAATGCTATGTTAATGCCTAGTTATGGGTAACTGGATAGCAGTAATTACTATTCAGTATGATTTAGTAAGTATATGTTTTCAGCAAATACTTTTGTATTGTGTTTATTTGGACAAAAAGAAATAATGTTGTACAACTGAAGAACAAAAGAAATAGAACAGTTGATAGAAATTAAGTATGAATGTGAAATAGACCTGTAATGGGGGAAGTATACAAAAGTATAACTTTGATTGTAAATACAGGTCAAGTTCATAGGGCGGTGGTAGCGTAGTTGTTAAGGAACCTGGCTAGCATGCAAGTAGCCTGAAAAGTTGTGGGTTTGAATCCCAGCTGCCACCGTTGTGCCCTTGAGCAAGGCACTTAACCCTAAGTTGCTCTAGGGGAGACGGGCCCTGAACACTTAATAGTTGATGAGTCGTAAGTCGCTTTGGATAAAAGTGTCTACTAAATGTAAATGTAAAGTTTTTGAGTTGGATTCCGAATTCCATGAAAACTCAGAGATCTCAATTGATGGCGAGCCTACCCAGCCTGATCCCAAGAGCCATTGAGTCCTATTCACTGAAGTACAGTTGTCCTATCTGCTTGTGGTAGGACTGTACCAGTCATCCAGCTGGTAGTTATACACACACGTTGACTAAACACTTTACTCAAGGATCCACAAGAAACTGAACTTTTTCAGGAACTGAAATGTAAAAGTAAAGACAAATCATAACAAATCAACACACACAGGACAATTCTTTATTTCCTCTTCATTTTCAAGGGCCCAGTTGTGTACTTTTGTAAATGTAAATGTGTAGTTCATACGGTTACAAAATACAAAGTTGCATTATATTATACCAGTGTGTGGTTAGTCATTGCACTTTGATTCTGCTCCTAGACGGACCTAGATGCGAGGTGTACATACCCAGTGGGTTACACAACCAACCTCACAGCTGACACTTTTGCGGCACATTTTACTAACAAAGATGCAGCAATTAGTAGTTGATTCTCCGACCCATCTACATAAACCCTGTCTCACACTTCTTCACAGTTTCCTCCACTGAGCCTCTCTAAACCTATTGCTTCTTTTCTTTCATTTACTTCTCTCTCAGAGCCGTCATACTTCTTGTCCACTGGACCCTATTCCAGCCACTCTTCTACAGGCCAAAGCTCCTACCATTGTGACAGCAACCACACATGTGGTCAATGCTTCACTAACTAGGTGTACATTACCCACCACCTTCAAACAAGCCCAGGTAACACCACTGCTCAAAAAACCCTCCCTTGCTCCCACTCAAGTGGAGAACTACTGGCCTGTCTCTCTTCTTCCTTTCCTCTCTAAACTACTGAATAAACTCACAGAACTCACATAAACTTTCAGCACAACCTCCTTGACTTCTACCAATCTGGCTTCAGAAGTGGCCACTCCACTGAAACAGTGCTGCTGTCTATGACTGAAGCCTTAAAAGAGGCCAGAGCAGCAGGTCAATCCTCAGTACCCATCATGCTTGATCTATCAGCAGCATTTGACACGGTCAACCACCTTATCCTACTGGACAAACTGACCAACATGGGCATCAATGGCAAAGTGCACTCCTGGTTTAACTCGACAGTCGTTCAATGTTGGTCGGTCATGTTGTTTTCTTCTATTCAGCATAAGGAAGATCAGGCTGTACCTAATCCAATATGCAACTCAGCCCCTGGTACAGATGGTAAATGTAATACTCTCTCTCATGCACAAATGCAGGGTGTAATACTTTCTCAAACACACACACACACACACACACACACACACACACACACACACACACACACATACACATGCCCTGACTCTCTCACACACACACATGCCCTGATCAGGGTGTAATGATCTCACACACAGCTGCTCTGTCGTGTGGACACCCTGGTCAGCTTTGTTAGGCCCAATTGTTATATGTCAGACTGGCCTCATTCGAACTCTCATCTTATTAGTTATCCCACCTCCCATTAGCAGTAGACTGCATGCCTAATGCTACAAGTATACAATATGTATCCCATTAGCAGTATACTGCATGCCTAATGCTACAAGTATACAATATGTATCCCATTAGCAGTATACTGCATGCCTAATGCTACAAGTATACAATATGTATCCTATTAGCAGTATACTGCATGCCTAATGCTACAAGTATACATTATGTATCCCATTAGCAGTATACTGCATGCCTAATGCTACAAGTATACATTATGTACCCTTTAGCGGTACTCTGCATGCCTAATGGATAGGCTAAATTCTGCATATCCAATAGGAATTGTATTGACTACAATGGATTCTAGAACCAGAGTGAATGTCCATGAATACCTCAACAGTGAAAATCAATATGAAACCTTACACAACACAGACGGACCAGGCTGCACCTACTCCAGACAAGCAAGTCTCCAGTCCAATAGAGGATGTGGCCCAAAGCTCATCTTGAACAGAAACCTTGGGAAGTCCCCTTCCACCTTAAATGACTTTTGAAAGAAGTCCTTTTGAAATTATCTTTTTTTTTATGAAAAAGACCACTGAGCTCCACTGTTAAATGCTGCTAAAAAAGATATCTGGTGTGTGTGTGTGTGTGTGTGTGTGTGTGTGTTAAGCTACTGCAGGAAGTGGAACGCTATTTGACAAATGGACAGGAGGGCCATTCAGAGATAAGGAGAAATCAGCAGAGAAATGTGTGTGTGTGTAATGTTTCTAGGAAAGTTTAGTGAATTTCCCCGCAGGCCTAGTGTGATCACTGCAGACTGGTACAATGGCAGATGCATTGTGGGTAAACCCCACCATACTGTGTGTGTGTGTCACTCTTT
The DNA here is from genome assembly GCA_027481765.1 of Tenualosa thibaudeaui. Lineage (NCBI taxonomy): Eukaryota > Metazoa > Chordata > Actinopteri > Clupeiformes > Clupeidae > Tenualosa > Tenualosa thibaudeaui. Next base: position 861,375 of record JAIFZK010000209.1, on the reverse strand, counting down.
CTCTCAGTCTGATCGGTTCATGGCATTTCCCAGGATTCCACACTCACTAGGTCAGTCTCTAGCTGGTATGCTCTCTCTCTTCACAGGACTCACTATGGCTCATTCATGTTCACATATTTATGCTCCTATTCCACCCAAGGGCACCAAAATTTAATTACAAGTCATCAAGCCTGAAGTCACACAACTCACACAGTGTGTGACTGTTTCTGTGTGTGTTTGGGGGGAGAGGGAGAAAGAGAGAGGGAGGGAGATGAAGATCTATCTTGTGTGTCTGTAGTGCAGATCCAGTCATCTGATCAGAGGTGTGGACGTCTTTGAGAGTCTTTATTATTCCGTCGGGTCACTGATTATCAATGGTCCTTCTTATTGATAGAGAGCAGAATGCAAACTAATGGCAGATGAAACAAGATCAAACTCTTTGGTCAAAACTGAGAGAGAGTGAGATGGAGAGATGGGGAGACAGAGAGAAAGAGGGATGGGGGGAGAAAGAAAGAGAGAAAGAGATGGATAGAGGTGAAGGGAACATCCTCTTGGAGGAGAAGATCAACTCACTGCCCTGTTAAATATTTCACCAGTGTGATGAAAAATGAATGGTCCTGTACAGTGAGGGAAATGCAATGATTTGGATGCATAATGTATGACACTGTTATGTTTTCCCTTTCTAGTTCCCCCCCCGTCTGACAAGCGTCTGATTTGTGGAGAGCAGCCAGGGTATTTCTAGCAATGTCTCCTCAATGTCTCCTCAGTGTCTCCACTGTACACAGATGCCTGTCACCCAGTCAGGGCCCTTTGTTTGGAACGCAGAGGCTCATTACAAAGAATGCAGCATGGATATGGGAAGTGTTAACAGGATTTGCTTTAGTTTGGGAGGGCGGGTGACGCGCGCGCGCACACACACACACACACACACACACACACACACACACACACACAGAGGCCCTACAGCCAGGGGAATGTGGATACATTCTTAAATCACAGGCCAGAGAGAGGGGTGATGGCAGCAACTCCCAAAAACCCGCTGGTGTCAACTCTGAAGTCTGGACAGATATGGGAAAGGAGAGAGTCAAAGAGAGAGAGGGGGGGGGGGGGTGGATAGAGAGACAGAGAGAAAGAATGAGAGAGAGGGGAATGGTAAGAGGGATGAAAAGAATAGAAGAACAGAAAGTAAACTCGATGAGTATATTTTGCAATATTTTCCAGTAAATGAAATGTGTGTGTGTGTGTGTGTGTGCATATGTGTGTATGTGTGTGTGCGTGTGTGTGCATATGTGTGCATGTGTGTGTGCACTCTTGCTGTACCTGTGAAGGGCCAGGCTGGGCCATGGGGGTGCGTCTCCGGCCATGCTGGGGTGTTGGCTGGGTCTCGGGGCGCCCATGGTGGGGGGCACAGCAGCCATGGCCTGGCACCCCGAACTCAGCAGGCCACAGGGGATCCCCAAGGTAGCAAGCTGGGCCGATATGGGTACATTCACCACCTGGCACACACACACATAGAGAACACATCCTTAGACCAATCACACACAGAGAACACATCCTTAGACCAATCACACAGAGAGAACACATCCTTAGACCAATCACACACAGAGAGAACACATCCTTAGACCAATCACACACAGAGAGAACACATCCTTAGACCAATCACACACGGAGAACAAATCCTTAGACCAATCACACAGAGAGAACACATCCTTAGACCAATCACACACAGAGAGAACACATCCTTAGACCAATCACACACAGAGAGAACACATCCTTAGACCAATCACACACAGAGAGAACACATCCTTAGACCAATCACACAGAGAGAACACATCCTTAGACCAATCACACACAGAGAGAACACATCCTTAGACCAATCACACACACACACAGAGAGAACACATCCATAGACCAATCACACACAGAGAGAGAGAACACATCCTTAGACCAATCACACACACACACAGAGAGAACACATCCTTAGACCAATCACACACACACACAGAGAACACATCCTTAGACCAATCACACACAGAGAGAGAGAACACATCCTTAGACCAATCACACACACAGAGAGAGAACACATCCTTAGACCAATCACACACACAGAGAGAACACATCCTTAGACCACGATCACACACACACACACAGAGAACACATCCTTAGACCAATCACACACACACACACACACAGAGAACACATCCTTAGACCACGATCACACACAGAGAACACATCCTTAGACCAATCACACACACACAGAGAGAACACATCCTTAGACCAATCACACACACACACACAGATAACACATCCTTAGACCACGATCACACACACACACACAGAGAAAACAGTTTTTTTTTTTACTCCACGTGCTCAGGACATAATACATCATGACAGAAGTGTCAGAAAAAATACATCTTTCACTGCAAAACACACCTCCTGTCTGATTGTGGCCTTACCCTGGTGGGCAGTGGTGCCTCACTCTCGCTGTCTATGTGACTGGACTCCACAGGGCATTCATAGTCCAAGTACACTGGACTACAGAACTAAGGGCATTCATAGACCAAGTACACTGGACTACAGAACTCAGGGCGTTCATAGACCAAGTACACTGGACAGCCCAGGACTCAGGGCATTCATAGACCAAGTGCACTAGACACCACAGCTGACAGCTGTCCCCAGATGAGCCCATTACTGATGAGCCCCTTACTGACTTCACTGACTAAGTATGAGGATGATACAACACACACTCAAACACCACTGAGTTGACATGAGGATACACACACTCACAAACACCACTGAGTTGACCTGAGGATACACACACACTCAAAAATAACTGCTGTGTGTTGTTGTCAAAGTGATCTTTGTGTGTTCATGTAGGTGGTACTGAAGTGAATTGAGCTCCTGAATGCAACTTGGAGGTGAATAAAACTGCACAGCATGGGCTCCAATTAGTTTGGATAGATAGATCCAAACACCCAACAATGCATGTAGGGTGGAATTAGTCTCTCACCCTTTGGCTTTACCTCTTCAAACAAGATTAAATTCTGGATGCATCTGAAATTTTGTCCCAAAGACATACTCCAGCCTAAAGCATAAAGCCTAAAAACCCAGGAACTGAACTCAGAAAAGAGTCCTCTGTGCCAGCTGGTACTGAAGCTCACTAACCCACTAACATAAACACACACTCAGACCACTACTGCTTCAAAATCACAAATTAGTGTCAATTAAATTATCAAACAAGCAAAAGAAAACTAGTTGGGTCATTGGAGAAACTAAACAAAATTAATTTCTGACCCAAAATGGAGAGTATAAATTGAGTATCTTATCTCCGGACGTCTATCTCATCTCATCCGAGTATCTCATCTCATCTCATCTCATCTTATCCGAGTATCTCATCTCTATCTCATCTCATCTCATCTCTTCTCATCTCTATCTCAACACTTCCAAACAGTGCTTAGCAACAGTAGCACAAGCTAAGTGACAAAATTAATGACATGAACATTTCAACATGTTATTGAATAGTTAGGAACCGTTATCTGTGGTGCAAAAATTCATTTTTATTTTTCTGGCCCAGTTTGCCCCTGCTCTCCTCCAGGGATGGCCTGAGGCTTTACTGGGGTTTTACCCCCCACTGGAAATGTGGCACTAAAAAAGGGTGTATTTCTTATCTTAGTAATATGCTTGTAAGAGGTTAGTAATATGCTTATAAGAGGTTAGTAATATGCTTATAAGAGGTTATTTGTTTAGTAAGCAAGACACAAGAACTGGCCAGAATAGTTTTTTTTTTTTTCTACGTATTATACTTTTCACATTTCGTATCTATTTCTGTTTTATCTGTATCTCTTTCCTAAAGACACTTTGTCATGTAGTGAACCAGGTGAATGGTGAGCACAGCGCACACACACACACACACACACACACACACACACACACACACACACACACACACACAAAGACACACACAGCAAAGCATACAGTAGGGTGGAAAAGCTGTGACGTCCACTTGTTTTGTGGCTCGGATTGCACAGAACTGTATGACAGAAGGAGAGTAGTAGAGAGAGAGAGAGCGAGAGAAGGAGAGGGAAATTTGTTGTAAAAGGAGAGGAGCATTAGTCGACATTAATTTAATTTCAGTGTCAATATCATGGGAGGGGAAGAGAAAGCCAAAAATAAATGGCAGAAGCACTTATTCCCTGACATGACACACACACACACACACACACACACACACACACACACACACACACACACACTGATTACTCCTCTCTCCATCTCTCGGACTCTCTGTTCCTGCCATACAAACTGCTATGAGCTCCACAGAGCAGGGTGGCAAAAGAACCCTGATGACACCCACCCACACACACACACACACACACACACACACACACACACACACAGACAGACAGAGCAGGGTGGCAAAAGAACCCTGATGAAACAGCATGTTAGTTTTCCCTTCTTCCACACAAACAACACACACACACACACACACACACACACACACACACACACACACACACAGAGACAGAGCAGGGTGGCAAAAGAGCCCTCATGAAACAGCATGTTAGTTTTCCCTCAACTTCCTCAATCAAAACCCCCCCCCCCCCCACACACACACACACACACACACACACACACACACACACACACATACACACACACACACACACACACATGCTCTCTCTCTCTCTCTGTAGTATTTTTTAATCTCCCTGCAGTAGCGATGTGGCTGCCAGTGATTGACATCAAAGGGGGGAGTGATGGGAGGAGGCGTCACCCCCTTCACTCTTACACAGATCACCTGCTGAGCCCCACCTCTCTGCTCTGCGACGCTACAACACACACACACACACACACACACACACACACACACAAATGTACAAACACATGCACATTGTCTAGCCTTGTCTCATCAGTGTCAGAAGTCAATGTAGTACATTAACATAAACACACACACACACACGCACCACACGCAAACAAAAACACACTCAAGGGCGCACACACATACATACAGTATACACACACACAGAGCAGTTAAACCCACACACTCACACAAACACAAACCTGTATAGACACACTCACAAACACACACACACACACAAAGGTGTGATGAGAGGTATTTTGAGCAGTTCCTCATGACCTCATGACCTTTTAAAGTATGTGAGGAACCATCTTATCTCCACAGTGAGGGGTAAGCCTGCTGGGGTACCACTGAGTATGGACACTCCTGTATGTCCTGTGTATGTGTGTGTGTGTGTGTGTGTGTGTGTGGCAATGATGAACGGATGTTGGACTGTTTTGGATGATGTGTGTGTGTGTGGGGGGGGGGTATCACACCGTGCCACACATCTTATCTCCAGCAAAAGCCAATTCACACTCACAGGCCTCTCCAAGGGGGAGGAAAAGAGAAGGGACAGCGCTGGCAAACACACACACACACACACACACACACACACACACACACACACAGGCCCGTCCAAGAAGGAGGGGAAGAGAGGACAGCGCTAAAAAAAAAACCTTTATCTCCAGCCGCCAGAGAACACACAAGTAGTACACACATAACATGCATTCACACACACACACACACCCGCACACACACGCACAAGACATTCTTCTACATTCTAATGTAGGTCATTCTACACTAGTAAGGATTTCAATTGCAGTCACATAAATAAACCCAAACAAAACTATGTGTGACAAACTAAACTGCACTTCCCCTACACATAAACAAACAAACAAACAAACAAACAAACAAACAAACAAAATCTGCTCCAGTCACACCATCACCATCAACTGACACTCCTGAAACCCATAAACCAAATGACGCACCTGCACCCCTGGGACCCCACACAAAACACACATAGAACAAACTATAGCAGGCTACTATGGGGTAAATAAGTCTACGATCCCATGCCTGTGTTAGTCTGCCTCTAAAATGGAGCAGATAAGCTCACATAATGACAAGCTTTGTGTGTTTTATGACTAAAAAATGACATTTTGTCCAGTGTTTCTACACACCATCAACTTTAATTTTCAGAGGTGGAGGTACTTCCGATTTGACATGTGAAACAGAGTGTGGTGCAAAACAATTCTTTGATCCTGTACATGTGGTGGTATAGCTAGCCTAGCCTAGCCTAGCCTAGTAGTCCAGCCCTCCCCTCCCAAGAACAACTAAGAAGAAGGGAAAAGATTAGACGAAGTGCAGGAGAGGAGAGGAGAGAAGAGGGGATGGGAGGAGAGGGGAGGGGAGGGGAGGAGAGGGGAGGAGAGGAGAGGGGAGGGGAGGGGAGGAGAGTGGAGGGGAGGGGAGGGGAGGGGAGGGGAGGAGAGTAGAGGAGAGGAGAGTGGAGCAGAGGGGAGGAGAGAGGAGAGGAGGAGAAGAGAAGGACAATTGGAGCA
>JAIFZK010000209.1:835000-850000 GCA_027481765.1 Tenualosa thibaudeaui | reverse complement strand
TGTCATTGAATAGTGAGAAACCATTATCCTTGGATCATGGGAAAGTTTTTAAATATCTGTAGATTGTGTTATTTTCATAAATACAAGCTAAACTATTTCTGTTGCTAGGCAACCATAAACAAATGCTAGCTGATAGTTTTCAAAATTCTTCAGTTTGATTGTTGCATCACATTCCATTCCAAAGGTCCCAGTTCAGCCTTGCTTTGGTCCTGCTCACCTCCGGTCCAGTCTTGATCTTGAAAGAGGAAAAGTCAGAGGCTTTACCCCAAACACTGGGGTTTTACCCAATAAAAAAGTCAGAGGCTTTACCCCAAACACCAGGGTTTTACCCAATAGTTGAAATGTGGCAGAAATGACACAGTGTTACAGAAAGGCTGCATTGGGTATGTTACAGAGACAACACAGGTACGCTACAGAAGCGTCAAGTCAAAGTTGCGACTGCTGTGCTGATTAGCTTCCACTGTAATCGATGGAAGTGGCTACATCAGATGCAACAGCATAACAGACATTCCAAAAAAAGACCAGTCTTCTAAATGTCTTGAGATGTGGCGTAACAGCTCTGTCTGAAACACCTGCTGCCTCACTGTCTTCACTCTAACAAGTCACCTATCTGCACCAGCTCAAAACTTTGTTTTGGACAACCTAGCTAGATAGCTATTTTCGAAGCCATCTTTTGTTTATTAAACTGTTCAGATACTGACTTTCTGAAAAGCAGAATTACAGTGGATTGTGATTAAGAAACATTCAATTATGAAATACAAATATCTCAACAACACAAAGCTTAGCAATATTATGACAATGGGCCTGTTTCTTCACACTCTGTTGATATCTATATGTTTATTTCTTTATGTGTTAACCTAAGCTCATTGAAAGCCACTTCTGTGATTTCAAATGTGAGCAAGGCAAGGCAAGAGTACTAAAACTGAACTGTGAGCGACACACATGTGCTATAACTCGTAAGTCTGGACTGATGCTAAAAAAACAGGAATCTTTGAAGGTGTTGCCATGTCAACATTGTTTTGTTGCTATGCCAGTGTAGGCTGGTCACTGCAGTATGATGAGAGCCATGCGACACACAACTTAGTCAAAAGTCTCTTACCTGAGGGAGGGAGAAGCCGGGCGGAGCTCGGACTGTGTGTGGTGCCCCATGGATGGAGGGCATTGCCACGGTAACGTAGGGGTTGTGGAGTCCCAACATGGGGTGCTGTTGTATGCCCCCTGGGGGGCATGACTGGGGGGGCTGGGGGGGCAGTTGCTGCTGCTGTTGCTGAGGCAACCGCTGATGGTCTTGCAGGGGTATCTGTTGCTGGTACTGCTGCTGTTGCTGGGGAAACTGATGCTGCTGGGGCTGGGGCGTGTTTTGGGCCATTGGCTGGTACGAACAGGGCCTCTGCTGGGCCATTGGCTGGGTTGGACCAGACTGCTGTGGGGCGGGCTGGGTTGTGTGTGTGTGCGCCTGCTGTCCATGGGCCTGGACCTGGGGCTGAGGGAGGTAGGGGAAGAGCGGGTGCCCTGTCCCAGCCTGCGTGGAGGGGAAGCTGGGGTGGTGGTGGTGAAGGTGTGGGTGTGGGTGTTGGTGGTGGTGTGGGTGTCGGTGTTGGTGTTGGTGTTGGGGGTGTGGGTGTGGGGACTGGGTTCGGTGCTGAGCAGGCTGTGAGGGGGGTCTGCGCAGGGGACACTGGGGTGGCTGGAGGTGAGGGCGGTGGTTCATATGGGGGGTGGAGGGGGGCTTTGGCCAGGGGGGGTGATTAGCCTGGGTGGCCTGGGTGGGCTCAAGAGTCTGAGGAGGCTTTAGGTTAGCTACTTGGACGGGCTGGATGGGCTGCACTGGGTGGACTGGCCTTGTGGACCGGGACCTCTGCTGACCATCAGTACCTTTCCAGCAGCCCTCATTTGGTATGTCTGGGGAACATGGAGAAAATATGACATTCAGTGAATCAATCTATAACCCTGTTGTTTGAGGTCACTGAGTGCAGTCAGATAGATAGATAGATAGATAGATAGATAGATAGATAGATACTATTATTATCCCATTGGAAATTCTGTCAGCCAGTAGGAAAAAGAACGAGGGGATTTGATACAACATAGACTTGTAGAGAAACTCAGCAATAAGAACAGGGGGTGGAAGAGGAGAGAGGGAGATGGGGAGAGATGGGAGTAGTGGAGGAATGATTTGGAGGAAAGAGGGAGGAAGTGAGTGGAAAAGGAAGAGGAAGACAGAGATGAAGGAAGCTCCCATCGTCACCTTTGACCCCGCTGGAGAGGCCCGTTGCTCTGGCGGGAGGCTTAGAGTGGGCAGCAGGGTTTGATGGGCCCCAGTGCGGTGCTCCAGTCCTCCGTGTGCCTGACCTGGCATCCACACCGGCCGGCCCTCTCACCTGCTTCATGTCTCCTTGGGAGGGGGGGGGAGAAAAAACACCCATTTTGTTTTTGCAGACATCTGGTAAAAATGGACTATTGACATCCTAGTTTCTGTACATTAATAGGCAAGACAAGGCACGACAATGCGTCTCAAACAAGCTGGAGTTGCTGCACCAAGGGACAGAGGAGAGAGAGACAAGAGACAAGAGACAAGCACAGGAGGACAGGACAGGACAGGAAATCAGGGAGCGCATGGCAAAGACCACGACTGCATGAGATGATGATCACATGACAGAGGTGATGACTACATGAGCTAGGTGAGGACTAAATGAAGTAGGTGATGACTGGATGATGGAGTCGATGATCAAATGAGTCGACAGCCACATGATGGAGAAGATGACCACCTGACGGAGGTAATGACCATATGACCACGTAGGTGATGACTGCATGACTGAGTTGGATCACTACATGAAGTAGGTGATGACTGCATGACTGAGTTGGATCACTACATGAAGTAGGTGATGACTGCATGACTGAGTTGGATCACTACATGAAGTAGGTGATGACTGCATGACTGAGTTGGATCACTACATGAAGTAGGTGATGACTAAATGATGGATTAAATGGTCACATGATGGAATCAGTGACTACATGATGATGTGTGTGATGTGCATGACAGAGTCGATGAGCCAGTGGTGCCTTGTCTTTGGCCCTGGGCTCTCTGACTGTGCCGGAGTGCATTTTCATTGGAGGGGGAACAAAAAAAACTGAACCCTTTTCATTTCCCAGAGAAAATGGAGAGTATTGATTTGCTCCAGATTTATTCTGTAGTTGATGTTCCTTAACCAATAAAAACAAATAATAACAACATAGAAAGAAGAAAAAAACAATAACAACAACAATAGCAAGCAAACAAACAAACAAAAACAGTTCTGTCTGTCTGGGCCTAGATGTGTTCAGTGTGTGTGTGTGTGTCTGGGCCTGAATGTGTTCTGGGTGTCCTTGGGGTGCAGGTGTTTGGGTGTTTTCAAAAAGCAAGTCATAAAACGCATCTTTTACACACTCACAAGCCACCCCCACAAGCCGTCCACATGGCAACGTTCCCTTTTTGTTTTTTTTTTTGCGGGTTGAAAAATATCCATATCCACACGAGCCAGAGCGAAAAATATCCGCGTCCTCACGACAATGGAACACTGAGTGAAAACAATGTCATACATATTCCACACCTATATGTGGCGCTGTAAACAGATACAGCCAGAGCCACTGGACACACCAACACCAGAGAGCGCATGTGCGTAGAGCACAAACACAACTCCATTGTCCTCCATTGTTGTTTTTACTGCCGGGGTCTTCACTGCTCTTCTGGTCACGTGACTGTGACAGATTGGCGATGTCATGTTTTCAAAAAGCTGCGCTTTGCTTGTCCACACAGCAACGTAGGTCACCCAAAATACTGGCGCCGTGTGGAAGCAAGGCCAAAACACATAGAAACAGAACAGAAAAACTTTGCCTCTTAGGGGTGAAGGCTTTGCTGGCAATCTGGACCTGAGGGGCAGGGCAGTGTGGGGAAGTCCTCTCCTGAGTGTGTGTGTGTGTGTGTGTTACCTGAAGGGCAGGGCAGTGTGGGGAAGTCCTCTCCTGAGTGTGTGTGAGTGTGTGTGTGTGTGTGTTACCTGAAGGGCAGGGCAGTGTGGGGAAGTCCTCTCCTGAGTGTGTGTGTGTGTGTGTGTGTGTTACCTGAAGGGCTACCAACAGATCACAGATAGACAATAAGAATAATGACAGAAAACTAATCAATATATAGTGCAGTGGGGTGTGTGTGTGTGTGTTACCTGAGGGGCAGGGCAGTGTGGGGAAGTCCTCTCCTGAGTGTGTGTGTGTGTGTGTGTGTGTGTGTGTGTTACCTGAAGGGCAGGGCAGTGTGGGGAAGTCCTCTCCTGAGTGTGTGTGTGTGTGTGTGTGTGTGTGTTACCTGAGGGGCAGGGCAGTGGAGGGAGGTCCTCTCCTGAGTGTGTGTGTGTGTGTGTGTGTGTGTGTGTATGTGTGTGTGTGTGTGTGTTACCTGAGGGGCAGGGCAGTGGGGGGAAGTCCTCCTCTGACAGTGTGGGCACCTCTTTGGCCTCTTTCTTGTGAATGAGGAGGCCTTTGAGGAACTTTTCAATGGAGCGACACTGCCTCTCCTCCTGTGACATCTTGTCCACATCCCTCTCCTGCTCCGCTGCCGACACACACGCCCCCTTCTCCTCTGCGCGCGGCAGCATCTCATCGCCATGGGAACAGATGTCGGTGGGGGCCGATGCGGTGAAGGTGGAGGTGGTGGTGGTGGTGGTGGCAGTGCTGTGCTCATGCAGGAGAATCTGGTGCTCTCGGCAGATCAGAAGGGCTACCTCGTCCAGGTCCCTGGGCTTCACCCCCCTAGACACACACACACACACACACACACACACACACACACACACACACACACACACACAGTCCCAGACAATATCAGTCTCAAGATGGCTGAACAACTATTTGTTGACAGTGAGGAGTCATTCACAATGCAGGAAACAGAGGGAATAGGAAAACAAACAAAAGAAAATATATGATCACTTTCACTTCAGTAACTACCCTTTGCTCCCATGGCCTAAGAAACTTAGATCCAATATGATCCAACTAGTAGGCTAGAAGTTTTGATTTCACACACTATATATATATATATATATATATATATATATATATATATATATATATATATATATATATGTATATATGTAACAGGTTTAAATAAACACATTTGTAAAAGTACTGTTTATGTTTTTCTATCTTGCCACATGTGGGGGCTAGCCCCACAGTGGATTCCAGCTATGTTTGGGTAGGTAAGACTGGCTTAACTAGCTGTGACACTATATTTATCTGGTTTTTGGCTGTTTTAGGAGTTGGAGGAGTAGATGCATGAGGACCAACGTTTTCATTTTCATTTACATTTGTGCAGGGGTACCACGTTTTGTTTCGTTTAAATGCATGTTTTCTGCCTGTTTTGATATGCCTATGGAAAGAGGAGTTGGAGGAGTAGATGCATGAGGAACGTTTTCGTTTTCATTTACGTTTGTGCAGGCTACATTTGTGCAGAAACTAAAACTTAAGTGCAGCACTCGTTTGGGGTCATCATTTAAAACTAACAACAACACAACGCAGTTCAACCTCAAATATATATATATATGAAAGCGCATCTTGGTTAGTTCTGAATGAACAGGCCAAGCGCATACATACAAAGATGTGCATGGCCACGACGCAGCTGTTTGTTATGTCGGTCGGTCGGCGGCCTCTGGGGGCCAGGCAGCCCGCGCAAGGTCGCCAGTATGAATATTTGACGAGCTTCACATACCACCGTACGCTCGCGCTGATGCAGAACAGAAGGTACGGCAGCGACGGACACGTGGTGCACCTGAAATGGGCCAGCGCTTCAAAGACTGCCGGGGGGACAGATGGCGAACCATTACCGCGGGCAAGTCGCGCAGAGCACCGTGCACCACGACAAGGGATAGTAGTTTGTGTGGGACTCAGTCATTCACTTTCAGAGGTGCAGAACATAGATTCCCCCGTCACTCTTACCTGGCATGTCTGCCGGTGTGTGTTTTGTTGAGAAAGAACCTGTGAAATGTTGTTATGAAGTATTAGTTACACAACACGTCTACAAGCCGCAACGAGTTCCCAAGTCGTAACTGACTGACTTATAAATTATGATGAATCATATCGATTCAATGAGGGTGTCCAAACTGCCAATCGGCACTGGGCCAACTACACAAATAAGCTCCGGCAAGTAGGTAAAGTAGCCAAGTCAAGTCCAGTCGGTGTACATTTCACATTCACATAAAATCCTTTTATGCCAGGAGGTCATGTTTAATATATTGCTAGACTCGGAGTCTTGGCTGGTGAGTCAACATGAGCTAACGACGAGGTTTACTTTCATTCCTCTGAGATTCATTTGCCAACATTACCTTTCCAATCCATTGCCCGTCCTCGCTGCTTGGTCATGATTGCAGAGACCGCCAAACGACCACAAAGTCTTCTTTGTCTGCTCGGTTCTCTTCCATATCTCTGCACAAAGTCTGTCGAAATTATCCGCAGGCGAATAAGGGTGCGTCCACATCGACCGAGGGAAAGGGCCGCAAACGCCTTTCGACTTTTCCACAGTAGACTCCGGCATTTCTCAAAAATCTCTCATATCCTTTTCAGTGAGTAGCCCGGCTGATTGTGTTGGAAGCCTCCCGAAAGGCCAAAATCGATGTTTGGTTTCAGTATATGCGAGACGTTCTGAGGTGCAGGACAAAACAAACAAAGTAGTTATAGCAACAGTGCTGAAGACGCGTTTTTTAATTCGGAGGAAGTGGGCTACGCTCGGGATGTTCGGGATGTTCTATGGGGAATGTTGGGATGTTCGGGATGTTCTATGGGGAATGTTGGGATGTTCTGCTGGCGCATGCTGTTTTATTGCGGCGTCTCCGTTTCCGAGCAGCTTCTCAAAATACAGTGAAATAAAAAAAGGTTTTATATGTTGCCTACCACTGTGTGTGTGTGTCTGTGTCTGTGTGTGTGTGTGTGTGTGGGGGGGGGGGGTAGTGTAAGTCATTTTATACATACGCACGCATCGTGTACTCATTTTCTTGTATATATTTGTTTGTCGTATATATATGTCCATAAATATGTAATGTTTAGCTGGCAGTACAGGAGATTTTTCTTCCTTTAAGCCCACAGTCTCGTTTGAGTGTGAGATAAACGTTGATACAGAGATAACCTCTAGATGGTACTGTCTACAGCATATTAAACTTGCGGAGCGCAGGCAATGGGTTTTGCTGTCAGCGGTTCAAATTAGCCGTTGCCAGACGTCTGCATGCGCACAGGTACTTTACTTTACTTTACATTAAATTCTGTGCTGTTGGAATGCATTTGTATACAGTCTGTGAAAAAATCTAAATAAACAAGCTTGTGTAGGCTACTTTCCCACATTAATGTTGTGTAGTGCCACTAAACTCTTAATCTACCCTGTTTCGTTCATGTTGTGTTAATACATTGAGGTAAAAGGCAGGCACATTACATTATTACATTACACAGGATTACTTTATGACCAAAGGCATACTAAAACCAATTACCTGTTTTATGCAAAAATGGAAATGGCATTCACATTTACTGCCGTGGCTTCCGAGCGGCTAGTCGTCTTATTTTACTTGGAGTGGGCAATGGGTGAATGAAGGCTGTTTGCGCAGCCAATCAGATGGCTGGACAGGTGGTCATTTATTGGTAACAAGGTCTTCACTAATGAATTAACCTGTGAAACATTTCTTATTCTCATTTGTGTGTGTGTGTGTGTGTGTGTGTGTGTGTCCAACAGTGCAGAGAAGTTTTAAAGGAAATCTACAGCAAGATTATGTTGCTATTTTAGCCTGGGGTGTTACAATAATAATAATAATAATAATAATAATAATAAAATAATATCTTTCTTTTTAAAATGAGATATCACTGCGTGACGCTTCGTTTAGTGGTTGATCACCAATGAGAGGCAGAGAGAGAGACGCAGAGATTGGATTCTGCAGTCAGTACTCAGACTCCAAGCGTCGGTTAGACAAGGAGTACTGTAGCCTAGCCTACGCTGTAGAGAGCTTAAGACTATGGAAATACATCGATTATTTTCGTACAGCGGAATGAATCAGACAGACAAGACGGCAGTAAACTTCTGAAAGGGGGAGTTTCTCACATCCGTCCGTTTCTCCTCCTTTTACCTCTTATCGCCTTTACTTGTTGGCAGAGAGGGCGAAAGGTGGTTTCTCGGCAGTGGCGATACTCTCATTAATTGGAAATAAAACGCGCGCACTCTCTCTCATTTTCTCTCTCTCTCTCTCTCTCCCTCTCTCTCTCACACACACACATACATATACACACGGAGCCGTGCGCGCCGAGCCAGCGGAAGGTGTGTTTGCGCTCTCCATCTTGTTCTCTCTCTTCTCATCGCTGCCTTGGGAGTTGATGAAGGATTTTATGAGCATTCCAACTGTGTGGTACATCGGGCGACGCGTTTGTTCCTCGGCTCTGTTTTTCTCCCTGTTGGTGTGAAATCTTCCATTAAAATTTGCTAACCCCGCGGTTCGCATGAAATGGTTCAGCCCAGCTGCAGGAGCCGAGTCTCGATGCATTGGGATTTTTCTCAGCCCCGACACGAAGTGAATCTTCCATTTAATACCATCTGATAACGTGCCTGCCAAAATATCCCGCCATGTGCACTGCTTTGAATTCTGACGGAACGGGACTTGTACGGACCGAGTGCCGATGTAGACACAGAGAAGCGAGAAGACCGGACGGAGTACGGATTTTTGCGCTAATGAAGGTGGGCTCTCAGGCGCACCATTGGAGCCGGGTTCTCTTCTTGTACATGGGGCTACTGGCGGCTACGGTTAAGGGTAAGTTTGTCATTCCGCTGTCTGCTCACGGAGCAGTGCGCTCCTCTCCCTTTGCCCCCACAAGTATGCGGGGCTTCCCGTTGTCCTTATAGAGCCGCCACTCTTCCGAGCAGCCAAGTTTCAATTGCATTTTAATGTCTTAGAATCGCTAAGGACATCAGTGACACTGTTTTTGGAGCGGCATCTCCTCTATCTCTAAGATGGCTCTCCCTTACAAAATCAGTTGTGCGATTTAAATACATTGGGTTAGATGACAAGTGGCACAAACACTGTTGAGCCACAGGGCATATATGATATGTATACCGGCACAGGATACGCAGAGGTGGGCATAAAGCCGAGACCGTCTCGGTACACATACGGAGGGTCTGTTCTGTGAAACATGCATGCCTCTTCCCCGGAGCTCGATCGCTTCCTCGCATCGCGAATGCGGTCCCGCGCGTTTATTTTCCTAATTATTTGTCCACACACGTTAATTTCCCCCGTGAACACTCCGATCTCAGAAGCACATAGTCCACCTAGTCACCTTGATCCAGAGTCTGGCGAGAAACTTGAAGTGTCTGATTAGATTTGACGGGAAGAGCTTAAAGCGACGAGTTGGGGGAAAAGTGTTAATGTAGGAGCTAATATATTTCCTCACCCCCCCTCCCCCGTGTTTGGTATGTGTCTGTGTGTGTGTTTGGTGTGTGTGTGTGCGCGCGCGTGTGCGTGCGTGCCTGAATGCTTGTGTGTGTGTTACAAAGATAATGAGCGAGAGAGAGATCGTGTGTTCTGTCAAGTGTGCTTGTGTGTGTGTGCGCGCGCACACGATGATTTTTTTTTTTTTGGGGGGGGTGGGGGGGGGGGTATTTGGAACGACCACGACGACGATGATGATGATGATGGAGGTGGTGGTGGTGGTTGGTCGTTGTTTTCGGGGTTGGATGTGTTGGTGGTACTGGAGTGCCGTTATGAGTTCCATAGAGGCACCCCAGCAGGAGTAAATTGGCTCCAATGCCTTGGGAAATCATGTGGGTAACTTACATGTTTGCTGACGGGTTGAAAAGATCAACAGATTATTCAAGCCCTGTCGTCTAAATGGACTCTACCTCACAGTGTTGCCACAGCTTCTCCCGCTTCATAATATTAAAACACAATCAGTATAAGAGAAAGAAAAGCAGGGGATTGACACTTCTGAAGTGAATTGAATGAGGACAGGTTTCCAGCACTCTGGCTACTTGATGCAAACAGCGTCCTGATTAATTTAGCTGTCGATCATTATAATATGTAAACAAGAAACCAAAGTTGTCGGCAATGTCCTCTTTATTAATGCATATTTTTTTTTTACAATGTTTGACTGGCCCCGACGTGGTATGGAGATCATGTTTGATCCAGTGAGTAGAGAAAAAGTCCGCGCGGAGCTTTGCATAAACCGCCTTTTGTATTAGCAGTGCAGCGGCAGAACCGAGGCTTTTGAACTCGTTCACGAAGCTTCTCCTCAGCCCCCAGCCCCCAGCCCCCAGCCCAGTCCCAAGCAGTTTCCCTGACTTCCCATGGAGCGGCACCAGAGGTTCACCGTAGCTCCGCGGACAAGCTCGCAGCTGCGGATCGGTACTTGCTTATTGGCTTGGTTAAACGGCTCTAAGTCCGTAACAACATCATCTCCAACGCCTAGACTAGATCGGGAGTGTCAGCAATTCGACTGGGGTTTAATGATTTACAATAAACACGGTCATTTGGTTTGAATGACCAGCAGTTGAATGAAGAGCATGGGACTTGGAACGCTGACTGTGAACACATTCTGGCTCATCACTGTCCACACACATCTTTACGATTTTCAGTTCCAAATTAGAATATTTGTAATAAATGTTCACGTCTTCTGTCGAAGTTTCATAAAGGACTGATGGGGTAGGAGTAGCTTTTTAGAAAACAGCACGTCAGCAATTCGAGAATTTTGTGGTAATAAAGAATATAAAGGATACCTAGCCTATACAGAAAACAGCCCTTCTGTGTTTTGGAATGGAGGTTTTGACAGTAGGCATTCTCTCCGCCACCGTGCGTGGGATTATTTCTTCCTTCCTTGACGAATCATTAGAGTAAGTGTTCATAATCCACAATTCCCAGTGTTGCGGGCACGAACGAAGCCGCTCGGAGCTCATCTCGAGCTGTTAATCATTGATGGGGTGTATTTTAACATTACACGAGCAGAAGGAACGCGGTGTCAGTGTGCATGTCTCCCTATGATGTAACCGGGTGTAACATTCCGTTACCCCCACGCGCCGGTGGGCAGGCAGGCAGGCGAAGCTTTTGATCATGTTACAGAATGATTGTTTAGGGAGAGATTCAGATGCAAAGCAGAACCAGGATTTGTCAGAACAACGTGTGAAATCTCCCACTAAGCCTCCTGTGCTTTCTTGTAGAAATATTTGGTTTTCGCCTGATCTGTGGAATTCTATCGCCATGCATTGTCATGTAGGCTATGTCACCAATATGCCTATGCCAACAATATGACACGCATACACGAGTGTTTCTTATAAAGGCGCTTAGGGCGCGGTGACAGACACTTAAACCTTTCATTGCGCATGTGAAATGTTGAAGGTAAAGGCTCGAGGTGGCCTCCGACGTCTGCGACCGAATCACTTCAGGACCGTAGACAGCTACTTGTGTAGACACGTGCGCCTGGCCCTTTTATTTTCGGAAACGCGTCAGCCACTTTTCAGCACCACGGACAGCAGTTTTGGCTCCCGCCGGCGGTGACGGCGAAACACTCAGCTGCAGTTTGTTTGGGATCAAGGGCGGTTCTCCCCGCGCCGTGTGCAGCTCGCGCAGCTGCAGGGCGAATCACACTCCCTTGGTCTCAGAAGAGGTCCGTCGAGACGAGTGGAGCCGAGCCAGAGGCCGAAGTTTGGCTGCTGCGGCCTACCATTGTTGCCGTATCGGGAGTATTCCTGCCTCCGCCTGTTTGCGCTATTGATCCCTTCCACTGAAACTCCCTCGCCTATGACACGCTATTTTCAAACGGTCAGGAAAAACAAACAGCGGTGCGCCCCTATGTTTGCTCCTAGCCTGCCTGTGTGGTAGCCTATGTTGTTAGGAAACAGATGCTTGATCAGGACATGTTATCGCCCGTCCCAAAGGTCTGCATAAAGTATCTCCGTGGTAAGCGCAGATCATGCAGACCGAGCGCAAGATTGCGACTGGTGCTGCATGATTACTCAGCTTTGCTCCTGAGGAGGAAGGTTTGACACATTAAGCCTGAATGTGGGCGTTAGGCACCCCTGTTAGCAATGAATAAAACCAAGTGTTTTGCTATTAATAAGTAAATGAGGATCCCCTTGCAAAGACAAGCAATAAAGCTCTGGCCTCCCCCAACACACACACACACACACACACACACACACACACACATACACACACACACACACACACACACACACATACTGTACGCACACATTGGTTTCCACCTACACTAAGACATTTTCACATACTCATCCTTTTATGCTTTTATTCTATGCTGGTCACTTGGCTGAGAGTCGCCAATGGTGACACACACACACACATATTATCACAACTCACATTACTGTAGGCGAGCAATAACTTTTGTTTGTCAGGATGTGAGTTATTTACTATGAACATCACATACTGTGTAAATGGAAAAGAGAGGAAGAGTTTGCTTGCTTTTAAATGTTTGTGTGTGTCTGTGTGTCTGTGTGTGTGTGTGTGTGTGTGTGTGGGGGGGGGGGGGGGGGTGCATAAGCGACAGCAAGAGAGCAAGGTGAGGCTTTGCAGCAGCATGTGGTCTTGTCTCCTCCCTAGCCTGTACATCTCCCCTGTAGAGTCTCTGAAAACACAGACAAACACACACACACACACACACACACACATTTCCCCAACAGTGTTCTACAGAGCACTGAGGTTTCCGTGGCACCAGTGATGCTGGTTCCGCTTCCCTGCATGGCAACAGCTGAAGCTGATGAGACACACACACACACACACATGCACACACACACAAGGGATGGGACAGGGATGGCAGAGAGGTGTTCTCTCTCTCTCTCTCTCTCTCTCATTAAGGCTCTTGGGTTCCCCCCTGAGCAGAAAGCTTTTTAGTTTGGCTTTTGCTTCCTTCCCAGCTGCCTGAAAAGAACAGAAATAAAGAACATGAAGAACATTGCACAATAAAACCAAGATGAAGATGCTTGATGTTGGCATGAGGCATGAGCTATTCCAGACAGCTTTCCATTACAATCTCCAGGACTTAAGGAGCTGAGAGTGCGTGGATGTGTGTTTGTGTGTGTGTGTGTGAATGTGTGTGTGTGTTTGTATGTGTGTGTGTGCATGCGTGCGCATGTGTGAATGTGTGTGTGTGTGTTTGTGTGTGTGTTTGCATGCGTGTGTGTGTGTGAGTGCTTGTGTCCATTTTTATAGACCTATCATCTTATTCAGAGTGTGACAGCATCCTTTTCTGAGTGTTCAGAATGATTGGATGGTTTATTTGTTTGTTTGTTTGTTTATTTGTTTGTTTTTTACAGCCCTATCAATTCCACAGGTGACTTTTTTATCCCAGAGCATTTCATGTACCAGCTGTGATCAGGTGTGAGAAAGATTTCAGTAGAATGGTGTTTCAGAGCCAGCTCAGGGCCAACTAAAAGCCAAACCCAGAGGAGATGTTCAGGTGTTCAGAGATGAGAGGAGGTGTTCAGAGGAGATGAGCTGTGAACCAGACTCAGAGGAGGTGTTCAGAGGAGATGAGCTGTGAGCCAGACTCAGAGGAGGTGTTCAGAGATGAGCTGTGAGCCAGACTCAGAGGAGGTGTTCAGAGATGAGCTGTGAGCCAGACTCAGAGGAGGTGTTCAGAGATGAGCTGTGAGCCAGACTCAGAGGAGGTGTTCAGAGGAGATGAGCTGTGAACCAGACTCAGAGGAGGTGTTCAGAGGAGATGAGCTGTGAGCCAGACTCAGAGGAGGTGTTCAGAGGAGCTCAGAGGAGATGCTGTGGTTTGTCTTGGTGTCAGGGGGGTCGGGGGTCGGGCGTCGGGAGTCGGAAATGATGCAGCTATCTGCGGCTCATGCAGCAGTTGGGATTTACAGCTCGCATATAATTGTCACTTACTAAAGTCCATTTTATACATACACACACACACACACACACACACACACACACACACACACACACACACACTATCCGGCCCCTCATTTTATACACACACATACACACACACACTATCTGGCCCCTCATTTTATACATACACACATACACACACACACACACACTATCTGGCCCCTCATTTTGATTGTCTGTCTCTTGGTTGTGTGGTAACTCACATCCTGCACCACAATATGTCTGAGGGGCCATGTTTAGCTCTGACCTCAGAGGATGTAACAGGGAGAGAGGGAGAGAGTGTTACTCTGTGTGTGTGTGTGTGTGTGTGTTACACTGAAGGTCCCCTTCTTACCACAGACTTAGAAAATGTGTTTTTTTGGGAAGAGCGAATAACTCTGCAAACCAAACACACACACACACACACATCTGCACTATCTGTCGGGCGCCACTATCTGTGTGAGATTGGCAGCAGAGATTTGTCTCTTGCGTGGTTCTCTCTGGTTCTTCCAGTGCTTTCTTAAGAGGACTCTGATTTAGTGTTCCCTTATCTTTGATCCGTCCTGATTAGATTACACACTTAATCCATTTATGCCCCCCCCCCCACCTCTCTCTCTCTCTCCTCTTTCTTTCTCCTCTCTCTCTTTCTCTCCTCTCCCTTTCTCCCTCTCCCCCTCCTCTGTTCTGTCTCTGTGCCCTCTGTCTATGCCTGGGCCAGCTCATATATCACGGGAGGCGACTGAGGCTCGCTGCCGAGTGTGTTTGTGACAGAAGCCCTCTTGAAGAAGATAACGCAAGTCACACACACACACACACACACACACACACACACACACACACACACTGCACTTCACACTTCTTCTCAGCACTGACTCTGTGTGTGTCTTTAACGTAAATCACACTGCTGTGCAGACTCCCAGTAGTGGTTACTGTACACTTCTTCCCAGGGCTGCCTGTGTGTGTACGTGTGTGTATGTGTATGTCTTTGCCTAGCAACTGTTCTTTGCTTCTTCTCTGCAGTCTTTTTATGTGCTATTAATGACACTCCACTGTTCAAGGCTGACAAAATAAAACAGCTGGTCACCTTTCTCTAGAAAAATGTTCAGATGTGATTATGGTAAATATTACTCTA
>JAIFZK010000209.1:797500-800000 GCA_027481765.1 Tenualosa thibaudeaui | reverse complement strand
CCTCTATGATGGAGAGTCGGTCCCGACATGGGCTTCCCTTAGTGTTGGTTGTAGTCCACTCAGGAGGGGAGGGTGAGAGGAGTCTGCCAATCACAGTTAACACTTTCAGTACACACACAGTCATTCTGTATGTGAACTGAATGTAAGAAGGAGCAAACATATCACATTTACTACTGTTATTATACACACACATGTATTCTGTGTGTGTGTGTGTGTGTGTGTGTGTGTGTGTGTGTCTGTCATGGAGGAAGAGCACTGTCACTGTCATTAAACGTTCCAATTGGATAGTGCTGAATGGAGAATAGGAAAAAGGAAGTGGTCTATACAATTGTCCCCAACATGAATCATTGAAACACACAGTGATGTGAAGCACACACTAACACAGGGTAGTCTGCTACAGCGGCGCCCGGGGAGCAGTGAGGGGTTAGGTGTCTTGCTCACAGGAGCAGTGAGGGGTTAGGTGTCTTGCTCACAGGAGCAGTGAGGGGTTAGGTGTCTTGCTCAAGGGAGCAGTGAGGGGTTAGGTGCCTTGCTCAAGGGAGCAGTGAGGGGTTAGGTGCCTTGCTCAAGGGAGCTTTGAGGGGTTAGGTGCCTTGCTCAAGGGAACAGTGAGGGGTTAGGTGCCTTGCTCAAGGGAGCTTTGAGGGGTTAGGTGCCTTGCTCAAGGGAACAGTGAGGGGTTAGGTGCCTTGCTCAAGGGAGCTTTGAGGGGTTAGGTGCCTTGCTCAAGGGCACTTCAGGTGTGGTACACTGTTCGGGGATCAAACCAGCAACCTTTTGAGGCCAAGCCTGAAGCCCCATGGCAGCTGTACTGTCATTGTTAAAGGCATACCAGGCAAGCCTCTGATTTTATACCTCCAGAGATCCTTCTCCCTCTCTACCTATCCACCTCTGATTTTATACCTCCAGAGAGAGAGAGAGCCATGAGAGAACCTTCACTCACACCTTATTCACCCCATCATGAGCCCTTAATCATCACATAACCATCACAGTGACTACAAGAGAGCCTCCATTCACCCCATCATGAGTCCTTAATCATCACATAACCATCACAGTGACTACAAGAGAGCCTCCATTCACCCCATCATGAGCCCTTAATCATCACATAACCATCACAGTGACTACAAGAGAGCCTCCATTCACCCCATCATGAGCCCTTAATCATCACATAACCATCACAGTGACTACAAGAGAGCCTCCATTCACCCCATCATGAGCCCTTAATCATCACATAACCATCACAGTGACTACAAGAGAGCCTCCATTCACCCCATCATGAGCCCTTAATCATCACATAACCATCACAGTGACTACAAGAGAGCCTCCATTCACCCCATCATGAGCCCTTAATCATCACATAACCATCACAGTGACTACAAGAGAGCCTCCATTCACCCCATCATGAGCCCTTAATCATCACATAACCATCACAGTGACTACAAGAGAGCCTCCATTCACCCCATCATGAGCCCTTAATCATCACATAACCATCACAGTGACTACAAGAGAGCCTCCATTCACCCCATCATGAGTCCTTAATCATCACATAACCATCACAGTGACTACAAGAGAGCCTCCATTCACCCCATCATGAGTCCTTAATCATCACATAACCATCACAGTGACTACAAGAGAGCCTCCATTCACCCCATCATGAGCCCTTAATCATCACAGTGAATACAAGGCTGGGAAATGAACCTAAATATCATCAAATGTTAATTTTGCCTTTTCTCTTTGCTTTGGTTATTACTAGGCAATGCTGTGGCATCTTGTTGTGAGCTTGGAGGCGTGTTGTCCGTACTGTATGTGGTAGGTGATACTATGTTGGGTTAGCTCATGTGACAGGTGTCAGTAAGAGACTCAGCTCAGCAGGCTAAGCTAGCAGAGGAGAGGATACATGAGGATGACAGTTCTCCTCATGTCTGGCATGTCTGCTTGGAACAGTGGAGACGACACCGCAATCTTTCTGATTGGCTGACGTGGAGCTGTGACATGGTGTGACATTTCTGCTCCCCTTCCAACCTTTCACTCATTTGGTCTGATTTTTTTCTCAGTTTGTCTCATTATTTGCCTTTTCTGTCTGCTTCTAATTGTGACTCTCCTGAGAGTGGAGGTGTGAAACGCCTGTGATTCATTACCAGCTCCCCCTCTGATGAGTGTGTGTGTGTGTGTGTGTGTGTGTGTGTGTGTGTGTGTAATTGATTTCAGACGTGTGGTAATTAGACAGTGGTAACTGGGTGTGAGCTGAAGAGAAAGATAATGGGTGAGCCATCAGGGACATGATCATATCATAGTAGAGGAAGAGGTGTGTGTGTGTGTGTGTGTGTGTGTGTGTGTGCTCTTTGCATCCGATTGGCTGGCCACCATTTGTTCTTTGTTGTCCTATATCTCTCTCTACCCCCCCCTCTCTCTCTCTATCCTCCTCTCTCTCTCTATCCTCCTCTCTCTATCTCAGTTTTTTCAACTAATCTGTTTTAAAAAAGAAAACAGACTTTTGGGC
>JAIFZK010000209.1:782500-785000 GCA_027481765.1 Tenualosa thibaudeaui | reverse complement strand
GTAAATATTCACACTTGACACCATTGACGATATTTAGCTTCCTAAAACCGCGCCCATAGAGGCATTCTTCTATACGTCCTAATGTATTTTCCAGACAGCAATCTATTTAGCACGTAGCGGTCTTGAATCTTTGGTAATAATAGTAATGCTATTGTCAGACAACAGCTGTAGTTTCGGTAAAGTGCTGACTGCCTGCTTAAAGAACCTGACTAACATGCAAGAAGCCTGAAAGTCAGCCGGCACCTAACCTACACAGAGGAGACTGGGTTAGGGTTAGGGTCCCTGATATAGCTGATAGTCACTTTGGATGAAATGCAGTATTTTACTGACAAGCACTCAGACAGGTATATGGTAGTACTGGAAACAGGTAAAACAATGGCTGAACGATTGATCTCAGTGGAAGTCACCTGTGTTGATTGGTTGAATCTATAGTAACTCAGTCAGTGGGTTTAAGTGATCTTGTTGAATGACTGATCCATATTATTGATTCTCTCTATAGGTAGTTCTAAATGATGGTGACTGATCCATTAAGTCCTGTTAAGATCTCTGTATGATGTGTAATGGGAAGATATTGATTGACTGGTGCATTTTGTCCTCTTTACTTCTCTGTGGTTGATGACATTAAGTGATGACATTAACTGCCCCATGCTTTTTGTCCTTTTTTGGACTCCATACGTTGTGTAAAATGTCAATATTGACTGACTGGTGTCTTTTGACCCATGTGTCTCTCCGTAGGCTGACAGGGTTCCAACTCCCTGCACCCATTGTAAGCACAGGATCACGGCTCACTCTTTGGCTTCTGTCCGACTATGCCGTCAGCGGACAGGGATTCAAAGCCGTCTACGAGGGTGAGTGTATCATGATGCACACACACACAGACACACACACACACTTTATCTTTTATCCTTCTCCTTCCTCTGATGGTCTCGTCACTCTTTCTTTCTTTCTTTCTTTCTTTCTTTCTTTCTTTTTTCTTCTTCTTTTTCTTTCTTTCTTCACCCCCTCTGGCTACCTACAGTCATTCTTGTGATGGATGATTTTACAACAGTTTGACTTTCAGTGATCTCTCTATTCTCCTTCCTCCCCTTCTTTTACTTTCTCTCTCTCTCTCTCTCTCTCTCTCTCTCTCTCTCTCCCTTCCTTTCTCCCTCGTTCCATCTTTCATCTGGATCATTGGGATGCTGTCTGGTTTGTTCAAAGCTGACGTGAAGTTACCACGGTCACCTCGTCCTCTGTGATGCTGAAGAGTGTGTGTGTGTGTTTGTGTGTGTGTGTGTGTGTGTGTGTGTGTGTGTGTGTGTGTGTGAGAAGTGGACACGGCGGGTGATTAGCATGCCTGTCAGAGTTCCCCTTTATCTCTCTTCAGTGGGGTAATTGCATTAATATGCGTAGTCAATCTAAAGCACTGGGCTGAGTGGAGCAGGGTGGGGTGGGCTGGGGTGGGGTGGGTGCTGTGGGCTGAGTGGAGCAGGGTGGGGTGGGCTGGGGTGGGGTGGGTGCTGTGGGCTTAGTGGAGCAGGGTGGGGTGGGCTGGGGTGGGGTGGGTGCTGTGGGCTGAGTGGAGCAGGGTGGGGTGGGCTGGGGTGGGGTGGGTGCTGTGGGCTTAGTGGAGCAGGGTGGGGTGGGCTGGGGTGGGGTGGGTGCTGTGGGCTTAGTGGAGCAGGGTGGGGTGGGGTGAGGTGCTGTGATGTGGTGGTTGGTGTTGGGGGTGGGGGGTAGAGTTGGGGTGCTGTGGTGATGTGGAGGGTGGTGCTGGGGTGTGGGGCTGTCATATTTCTTTTCATCTGCCATCTTTATGACCCAAAATACTGCAGTTTAATTATTAGCAGCCTTAGTCCCTCAGACAGAGAGAGAGAGAGAAGACTCAATTAGCAGAATGAGTTGTTTTGGACAGGAGAGGGGAAGAAGGGAGGGGAGGGGAGAGGAGAGGAGACAGGGTGTGGCAGATAGATAGATAGATAGATAGATAGATAGATAGATAGATAGATAGATAGATAGATAGACAGACAGATAGACAGACAGATAGACAGATAAATAGATAGATAGATAGATAGATAGATAGATAGATAGATAGATAGATAGATAGATAGATAGATAGATAGATAGATAGATAGATAGATACTTTATTTATCCCGTGGAAAACTCAGGATGTCAACATCCAATTCCAGCTCCAGGATCCTGAGTAAACCCTTACCCACTAGCTAGTTAAAGCAAGAGTGCTCCCAAAGAAACTGGTGAAGACAGTCAAGCAACACCCTTTGGAATCCTTGGTGAGAACAACAAAACACAACACAATCAAATGTAATCAGCGGCATTGTCATGGAAACAGCATATCAATAACCTCGGTCCAGTTTCCCAATAATGTTCACTCTTAGCACTCTGAGAAGATATATCTTACCAAAGTTGTTTATTTTCCTACGAGTGTTCCCTGAACTATCTCTTTAGAGTCTTCTTATCTAACTTCATTCATTCTTTCAGTTTTATTTATACAGCGCCTTTT
>JAIFZK010000209.1:767500-770000 GCA_027481765.1 Tenualosa thibaudeaui | reverse complement strand
TGAGGCTGATAGAGTGGGGTGTGAATGGACTCACAGCTGTGCTGGGCCTGTGCTGGGCCTTTGCTGACATGCTTAATAATGACACTCCTTCAATGCATTAGTCATGTAATCAGATGAGTCAATTCAAACTAATTGGCCCTTTTGTCCTGCACTGCTACAATGCAAAGGAATGGGGATGCTAACGGTGTGAGGAACAAGGCTCAACACATGGCACTGTTTATATGTGTTTATAGATGATTAATACACTCCATGCATTTATAAATGATTAATACACTCCATGCATTTATAGATGATGAAGACATGGATAGATGATCGACACACTCATTAGCTCCTGATTTTGACTAGAGGGGTTACAACCCTGGATTGTAAGCACACAATGCCAGATGCACGCTCCTTTTGTGTTAGCATAGGGAGAACAATGAAGCAGCTCCGGTGCCATACAGTGATGCAGCTGGTGAGGACGCTCTCAGTGGTGTCCTGTAGAAAGTGATGCAGCTGGTGAGGACGCTCTCAGTGGTGTCCTGTAGAAAGTGATGCAGCTGGTGAGGACGCTCTCAGTGGTGTCCTGTAGAAAGTGATGCAGCTGGTGAGGACGCTCTCAGTGGTGTCCTGTAGAAAGTGATGCAGCTGGTGAGGATGCTCCTTGGTCTTGCTGACATTCAGCAAGAGGTTTTTGTCTCTGCACCATGTGGTCAGGAGGTCTGCCTCCTTCCCGTCCTGTATAGTTCTTTGTGATGAGACCCACCAGAGTTATTACTGTTACACAGATTAAGATGCATGCTCCCTTTGTGTTAGCATAAGAACAACCAAGCATCACACACTTAAATGCAATCATGTTAGCATAGGGACAAGTGTTTTGCATTGTGTTAAATGCAGCCTTACATTCGTTCGCATTATGCTGTGGCTTCTCATGGTAGAATGTGATGATGTGGGGAATTCAGCAGGTTCTCATGGTAGAATGTGATGATGTGGGGAATTCAGCAGCTTCTCATGGTAGAATGTGATGATGTGGGGAATTCAGCAGGTTCTCATGGTAAAATGTGATGATGTGGGGAATTCAGCAGCTTCTCATGGTAGAATGTGATGATGTGGGGAATTCAGCAGGTTCTCATGGTAAAATGTGATGATGTGGGGAATTCAGCAGGTTCTCATGGTAGAATGTGATGATGTGGGGAATTCAGCAGGTTCTCATGGTAGAATGTGATGATGTGGGGAATTCAGCAGGTTCTCATGGTAGAATGTGATGATGTGGGGAATTCAGCAGGTTCTCATGGTAGAATGTGATGATGTGGGGAATTCAGCAGGTTCTCATGGTAGAATGTGATGATGTGGGGAATTCAGCAGGTTCTCATGGTAAAATGTGATGATGTGGGGAATTCAGCAGCTTCTCATGGTAAAATGTGATGATGTGGGGAATTCAGCAGTTTATCAACCCTTGGTGCAAAAAAGGCTAAATGGAACCAGTCAGCTCAGTTGGACAAAATGAACCAACAGCACACAGGCTCAAGTGTTCCTTATTTGGCATTCTTATTTTCTGTATTGTATCCACTCTGTCATTCACACTATTTCTCTCTTTCTCCCTCTCTCTCTCCTTCACGCTCTCTCTCTTTCATGTGCTCTCTCTCTCTGCCTTTCCATTCAAGTCTATTTGACTGTAATGTCAGGCATGTTTAGGGCAACTCTCCTGTGAGGACCCATGTTAATGTTTCTTCTACGCTCCCCGTGCTTCTTCTTCTCACTCCCTCTTGACTAGATACGAGTCTCCACTGTCTAATAGAGGAAGGTTAGATACGAGTCTCCACTGTCTAATAGAGGAAGGTTAGATACGAGTCTCTACTGTCTAATAGAGGAAGGTTAGATACGAGTCTCCACTGTCTAATAGAGGAAGGTTAGATACGAGTCTCCACTGTCTAATAGAGGAAGGTTAGATACGAGTCTCCACTGTCTAATAGAGGAAGGTTAGATACGAGTCTCTACTGTCTAATAGAGGAAGGTTAGATACGAGTCTCTACTGTCTAATAGAGGAAGGTTAGATACGAGTCTCTACTGTCTAATAGAGGAAGGTTAGATACGAGTCTCTACTGTCTAATAGAGGAAGGTTAGATACGAGTCTCTACTGTCTAATAGAGGAAGGTTAGATACGAGTCTCTACTGTCTAATAGAGGAAGGTTAGATACGAGTCTCTACTGTCTAATAGAGGAAGGTTAGATACGAGTCTCCACTACTGACTTAGGGAAACTATGCATAAGTGTTTGAAATAAAGTCAAATGAAAATGTTCTATGTTTATCCTCTTCTTGTCCACTGTGAAATTTGATGCTTTCAGATCCTAAGGCCTTCTGACTGTTCTTTATGCAAAATGATAAACAGGATTCCTGTTTGTGTGTGTGTGTGTATGTGTGTGTGTGTGTGTGTGTGTGTGATGTCAGGTGTCAAGTGGACCATGCATTTTTGTGTGCATGGCACCTTGTGCTGCTTTTGGTCGGTGAAAAAATAGATTGC